>LZPO01034855.1:156368-177575 GCA_001675575.1 Neotoma lepida
GTAGCCCAGGCTGGCCTCGAACTCACAGAGATCCGCCTGCCTCTGCCTCCCGAGTGCTGGGATTAAAGGCGTGCGCCACCACCGCCCGGCACAACTGAATTTTAAAATAGGAAGTGGTTTGTGAAAATGCTTTTCAAATGTTATTTTTACAGTATTTAGGTGATGGTTACTACTCTGGTAGAGTATGTACTTAGCATGTGTGATCCCCTAACCCCATGTGTATAGTTGATCATAAGAAAAAGAGAATTAACATTTGGTAATTTATACACACACGAACACACGCCACACGCACATGCACACAGACCCACATGTAAATAAATATGCTGTTGAGTAATGACCCCTTGGAAGGCAGGAAGCCGCTGCTCTTCCTCTGTCCATTGGAAAACATAGCCTGTTTTTATTCCGCATGCTCTCGGGTTCTTTATCAGCTGCTGTAATGATTCTCCACGATNAGAAAGGAAAGAAGAAAGGAAAGAGAAGGGAGGGAGGGAGGGGATGGAAGTGAGAAAGAACAAGACAACAACTTCTTTCTGACCTGGGAAAGTAAGTAATGGATTAGGTGGGAGTACAACAGCCACACAGCACTTGCCCTCCAGAGGGAAATTTGAGTTTTATGACTTCAAATTGGCCTTGAAATTGCAACTACTGCTCACAAATGTTCGTTTTTAATAGAATAAAATGTCATCCTATGGGAACAACACTTCACAAACCTGCAGCCGTGTTTTCAGAACAAGCTTTCTTTATTAGTGTTATTAAATGTAAATGTTCGACGGAGCACCGAGTCGGAGACTAGCTTCTCTAATTAAATTTTAACCTGGAATAAAGAATGCGCTTAGAAAACCCCACTTCTGCACGGGGGCAGCAGGGTGATTCCAGCTGAAAGCCAGATTACGTAAGGGACGACGCACAACTTTGGCCATTTGCTTTCACTGGCATGGGGCTCTGACGAATGCGCTCATAATAGCACACCTACCCATGCCACCCCAACCCCCACCCAAGACAGACAGACAGACAGACAAGACAGACAGACATGCACCACACACACACACACACACACACACACACACACACACACTGCAGCCAGCCTTCCCTCAAAGTTTCACCCCTGGGGCATTTCCTCATTCCTTGGGCCTTGAAGTCCCTTCTGGACTAAGGGAGGCCCCACGATGCTTGATAAAGCTGTGCTAGCTCCAGACGGTCCACATGGTCGAGTAGGCAAAAGGGCAGTTCTAGTAGAATAGGTCACTATTCTAGAGGTGTGGCAAGGAAGTAGAGAAGAGAGTACATATTGAAGAAACCAGACAAGAAGCCCCGCCTGCCACAGAGACACATAACTGAGTATGTACGGAAAAGGCCCACGCTATCCGGATGATCTATGACGGTCCCAGTCCACTGAAAGGGGCACCATGGAGCTCTTAACTTTTGCTCTCTGCTCTTGCTCACTTCCTCAGAAATGCTCGGTGGATAAACTATTTCTGCTTCTCCCACTCCTCGAGTGTCCCTACCCAATTTCTTTTCCCCGGGACACAAGAATTTGGAAATCTTGGTGGCACCGGGGAGATCCTACTTTGCACGTGTAACAGGAGGAGGGTACTGACCCGAGACTCCCAGGACTGTTCTCTGTGCTCAAGACACGAGCTCAGAGCTTTGCAATTTGATTTTAAAACTTGTCCAGGTGTGGTGGTGCACTCTGACCCCAGTACTTGGGAGCTGGGGATGTCTGTGAATTCCAGGCCAGCCAAGATAATGCTGGTTGTAACACTGCTCACACACCCAGGAGGAAATCCAGCTCCTCTTGTTCCTCTCAACACTGACCTCACCGCGGGTAACTTTGATCCCAGAATTCATACAGACCCAGGTAACTTCACAGAGTGCAGTGGCAAATGGCACAGACTTCCCACTGGAACCTTTTCTGTCTTAAAAGCTGCCCTCTCCTCAGNCAAACTATGTGAGGCTTTCCAAATCCTGTTACTACAAATCTGCTCCAAAGAGCCTCCAGCTGGCCCAGACCAACTTTCCTCAGGAGATAACATGGCTTATGCCTCCTGCCACTGTCCTTCCTAGCCAAATCTCCTCCTCTGATCACATGACAAGATGCCTGGCTTCTCCTAATGGTGGCACCTAGCTTCTTCTGCCTAAGGGTCTCCCACACTTGACACCCATGAGGGCTCCTGGCTGCTGCTCTCCTTCCCTCTGAGATCGTCTCTGTAAAATCTTCCCTTTCGTCTCTGCGCCCCACTCCTGCCCCGCCCCCAGTGGTAACTTTCTTTTCTTGGCTGTTCCCCCTCTACATGGGCACCCTGCCTGGATGCATCTCCAGGGCAGGATGCCACAGGAAACAGCCACTGTTTCTCCCAGTGAAAATTCCCCAGACCTCCATCTACAACTGTTCAGTCCCTGCAAATGGTGAGTGTCCCCCTCCCTCACCACTGACTCAAAGTAAAACCAGATTTAACTCCAAATCAAACAAGAACCCACCAAGGGGTTCTTGGAGCCCACACCAAACACTCTTGAGTTACAAGAGAGGTAGGGGCGGAGAGCGGGGATGGAAGGGACCGGAGAAAGCTAGTTAGCTTGATGCCTGGCAATCANAGCTACTTTTGGGTCACGACTCTTGCTGGCCAAAAACTGTAGTCCTTACCAACAAATCTCTTGAATTGGGTTGAGCATGCTACCCCAGCACCCAGTAAGTTTGGGGGCCTTGGTTCTTGGCAAACAACTCCAGAGTTGAGCAAGACATACCATTTCTGATTCCCCGGCAACCTGATAGTCTGGGTTCAATCAGAAGGCCCCCATCTTGCTTTCCTTTCCGCCACCAAAAAAATCCTTTCCCCACAGCTCCCCCCCTCCCCCTTCCTGCAGCTACACACCTGAAAGAAAAAGGTCGGGTCACGCATATTCCTCCTCTGCCCTGAAGCTTTTAGCTCAAGTAGCAAACACTTCCTAGAGAAAAAAAAAAAGTTTCAAACCGCCCAAACTGGCTCCTAGCCACTCCCCCGCTTCTACAGCAGAACTCCCAAATGCTCAGTGGACCCAGACATAAACCTTCATTCTACAGCCAGCTCCTCTCATGGGCTAGATGTAACCGTATTTCCACGTACCGTCACTTTGTCTGCATGCTGCAGCTGTTTGCAGCCTGTATGTAAACAGTCTTTATTAGTCATTCTGTGTTCTAAGAGAAGAAAAAAAACACCCTAAGGCCTGTGGCCACGGTCAAGATTATAGAGTGCTTGTATTCCTGATTTTAAGATGTGTGCATATGTATGACTGGATAAGTATGCACAAGGCAAAGAGGGTTGTTGTTTTCTAAGACATACAGGGACATCCTGGAACTTACCAATAATATGAATGAATTTTAAATATAAACTTGTCTTCTACAATGTATTTCTGCAGCGCACTGTCACTTCCTGAGTTCTCACTGGTTTATTAAGACATGCACACGTTATAAAGTATACTTTTGATAAAGAAGTTTAAAGAAAGGAAAGGCTTTGGAAAAAAAGATTTTTATCTGGGAAATGTACAAAAAGATGGTTTTATTAGTTCTAAATTAATTATAATTCCTATGGCCAAAATTCTATTACACTGAGATTAAATTGANGCCTGATTCTCGGTTTACAGCAATAAAATTTTCTGAAGTACAGATCTGCTCTTAGGAATGTTCACAGAAATGGGCTTAGAAATATAATGATTGTGTTCNATCCTTTTACTGAATGAGACATGTAAAACCTGTGATTAGATTTCTCCAAATCCTGCTGGCGTGCACTCTTAATGGGCAAAGCTGTCTCTCATTGGATAGACACTAACAGTGGGAGAAATTCTGTTACAAAGAATTATGCCTACTTGAGACATTCCTGCTANACTACAGTGATCATAAAACTTACTCCGCTGGACAAATAATTCAATCTATTTATAAATTTGGCTGGTAGACAAAATCCTCATTGTGCCCAGGATCTTCAGTCATCTGGATGGATGGTTAAATAAGTGATGGCTACTAACAGCTCATGAGTTCATCACAGTAAGTTCCTTCCAAGGGAAGACAAGTCGATTGAGTTCATTCACTGGAAGAAGACTCCGCCAGGCCAAAGGAAAGGATATATTCTAACATTTCCTCAATCCTGTTACACTTAAAAGATGTTTACGATTTTGCTGGGTTACTTACTTCAGTGATAAAATNATGCTAATCTTGCTTTTTGACTGGACTACAGAAAAGGATGGCATTTTGTGCCCTCCCTTTAATCATGTTTTTGATATAACTGCTCATTTACCCAGACTCCACTCTACTGAAACCAAGCTTTCATGTTTAAAAACATTCAAATGTATTACTGTCTTTGTAAAAGTATTTTATGATTACACAGTATAATTTGTATACAAAGAAATCTAATTTGAAATAGACAAAAACTTACTTTAAATGTCCCAAAAGAAATTCCATTTTGGGATATGTGTGTGTGTGTGTGTGTGTGTGTGTGTGTGTGTGTGTGTGTGTGTGGTGGGAATCAGTTTTCTCTTTCCTTCATGTGGGTCATGTAGATTGAACTCAGGTTGTCAGGCTTGGCAGCAAGCACCTTGAACCACCACTTTGCCATATTTCCTGTATTTTATAACCAAACTCTAAGAGCCAAAACCTTTTACTATTAAGAAAAGTAGTAGTGGAGTCCAAGCCTTTGACTACAGTTAGGGATACCTAAAGATTTAAATGGTCTTTCCCCATCTGCATTAGGGTGCTGATTTGAGACCTTTGACACCCACTATGCTTTTTTATCTTGTTAGTATTCGATATAATACTAACAATAAATGATCAGGCTGGATCATGAAGGCTAATAGAGTAACAGGAGTTTCTTCCTCAGTGGCTCTGGGAGCCATTTCTCTCTCCTGAGAATTCAGCCTCATCTTCATCAGATCCAGGGAAAAGCTACACCAGTGTTTGTACAACTTCAGCAAGCTACCTCTGTGTTGCCAGCACTTCAACGAGTGTGGAGAGTTGGAATGTTACAGGCCCCAAGCCAAAGGTCATATCTTGGGCTATCTTACTTAGCCTTAAAACAAAANACACAACAACAACAAAAACAGGCCATCTATTACCGTATCACGTGACTTAACAATCTTGCAACCAAATCAAAATAATTTNATGATATCAACTCTAAGGAGAGCTCTACCAGCCGTACTAAAAATCTATCCTTCCTTTGACACATCCCCTGCAGTGGTCTAAGATCTGACTTTACTCACCCTTCTGTTTGTCTTCTGCCCACACTTCACAACAAATACAACTCAAACTGATTCCAAACTCTTTGTGGACATCCTGACTTACCTGTGATTATCCCTTTAATAATAGTTTTTATTCTATGTCTATCGGTCCCTCTACAATCCCTCTGCTAAGTCAGTTCACGCAGACCACCATAAAGTACGCCATATGGATTGACATAGACAAAGCCCTCCTGGTGTGTGAGCACTGATCCTGGCCTCTGAATCATCACCCCAGGATGGGAAGGCCTCCAAGATGCCTCAAGAGTCTGCAGGAAGCAGCCAGAAATTGACTATGACACCCATGCCCCCAAAAGGCCCCTGCCCCCTTCTCTATCTTCCTCCCTCCCTCCCTCCTTTTTCCCTTTCCTTTTATATAAACAAACAGGGTGGAGATGTTAGACCCCAGCCCAGTCACTGCTAAGGTCATGCCAATTTGCAGCTGTGTTTCCCCACTCTCAAGCTGAGTATCAGGCTACCAGACTCCATTCTCTTGCCCCTGGGATGGACACACATTAACTAAATGGGACCCTCCTCCACACTTCTCTACAAATCCTCAAGATTACACATTCCTTCCTCAAAATACAGGGCTTCCCTCCCCACCAATAAGAGGCAGAGGCCTGTACTCTGGACTACACATCACCACATGGCACCAAGCAGCTGTCTACTGAATTCTGTAAGGGACCCCACTCTGCCATGTGGGGCCTGGACATTACCCTGAGCCCCTGCTGTCTGCTAACTGTCTGTGGCATTAATAAGTTTTCTCTTATCCAAAAGGACAATCTTCCTCCTTAAACCCCTTGAACTCAAATGCAAGACCTTACAGTGGCCACATTGGAAAAGCAACACATGAAAAGGCCCAGTTATACCCCCTCACTCCATCCCTGGGGGACTGAGACTAGATTGAGGCTTAAATACAGGGCAAAAGGCATACATAATAAAGCAGTCCCAGTTGAAGTGCGGCCCCACCCACCATCACTCGTGGCTGACCCATCATATCTCACCTCCAGTCTCTCTTGAAAGATGTTCTGCCAAGTTATCAGAACTGTGTGAAACTTCTTTCTGGGAGACAGTTCCTCCTCCAGCTGGCAGCTGGGCATCAGCCTTTCCCTCCCTACAGAACAGGATTCCTCGGGGTCTACAGTTTCAACAGAATGATAACAGAAGGGAGAGACGTGGTATCTCTCTTCGGAGTATCTCCTCTTCTCCTAGGACACTTACAAAAGTTGCTAGCTGTCCTATCTCTGCCACCCCTCCATCCTTCACTGAGAAACTGTGCTGCCCAAAAGTTATATTTCTTTATATCTATATCCAGTGTAATATCATATAATTTATATTTAATAGTATCTATATCCATGTGTACATGTTTTTGTGTGTGGGGGTGTATGTGTGCGTATTCTTAATCTCATGATGAACCTGTAAAAGACAGCANCTGGATATTCCAGATGTGGGAACGTGTGCCTCATTCCCCAGGACCACACATGAAGGTTGACTACCCACAAGCACCCCAGCTCTGCCTAGGGCTCTAAGCTTTCATTCTGTACTGATTCATGATCTGGTTAGCTGCCTACTTACCAGCACTATCCTTTGGAAACTCTCAGCTAAGACCNAAACACTTGTGAAATGTTTTCTTGGGTGAATCCAGCTTTGTTGTTCTCTAACGGATTTCCCAAAAATGTGGGTCTTTACATGCTAAACTTAATAGATTCCTAGGATGCTGGTCAAAGCTGAAGGGGGAAATTAAGACATTAGTACCTACCACAAAATGCTACATGGCAGGAAATGTCTTATTCCAATGCAACATGCAAGACCCGGCTTGCAGCTGGTTCACCCTTTTATCTTTACTATCCTGATCCCCATTTGTTTCTTTCTAGCATGATAGGGATTCGGGAGGCCATGAAATCCTGTTTTGTTTCACATAGAGAGTTTCAGGATTCTGACCTCTGTCCTATCATTGCTTGAAGACAGCCTCTTCAGTGGCCCTCNGTGCCCAGTGGACACTCACACTTCCTGCCCAGTCTAGAAGCAAAGGGCAGGTGACTGACAGAGGTGCCTCATGGAAAAAAGAGTTCAAACAGGGGACTGGAGAGATGGCTCAGCAGTTAAAAGTACATGTTGCTCCTGCAGAGGCCCAAGGTTCAGTTCCCAGTACTGATCTGATGCCTCTTCTGGCTTCCACAGTATCCTGCACACACCTGGTATGCATAAACTCATGTAAGCAAACACACACGCATACATTAATAAAGAGTGTTCAAACCATGGCAGAAATGCTTCCTGACAAATTACCAAGGAGACCCAAGACAGGCAATAAGACAACTAGAACTCAAGCAGAGGATGAAGACAGCAAAGGTAACACAGGGAATGAGACCAAAATTCATCAAATAGCTCAGAAAATAGGCGAGCAGAGCCTGCAGGATTACAGAATGTTTGGGCAAGAATCTGGGTTAGGAGACTAATAAACTTATGGATAAAATTATAGTCAAAGAGACAGACTCCAAGCCTACGTATATCTCCATGGGAGACATCCAAAAAAAAATGTATGTTTGCAAATAGCAATCTCTCTCATCTGCTTTAGTGTTGGTTCACATTCTTTGGGAAGAGCTGAGGGTCCAAGAACAGTGCTAAGACTCTGCAGAATAGGCGTCTTCTGTCTGATCCGTCACTTTAATAACTAGTTGTCTACCGTAACGAATCTCTATAGAAAACACAGCTATTGCTGGGCCAGGGTTTTTCTTCAGGATGGCAGCCCAGCAACCCGTCCAACCCCAGACATGCCCAGCAGCATCAGGGAGAGAGAAGGACCGTACTTGCTGTGAATCCACAGCCTGACATGTATATTACCACTCAGAAAGTCCTCCCCACATCCTGGTTTGTGGTAACTTTTCCTAGGGAGACAGAAGGGAACATCCAATCACCCTAGATGGGCACCAATGACAAGCCAAAGTGCAGTTCCACCAAAGTCCATTTTGGCAACATCAAGGAGTCATTGGGCTATCTCACACAGCGTGAGTGAGGTGCCACTTACAGGAATGTGGGTGACTCCCCAAACCAGCTGCATCACTGAAAAGTCCCATTCCATCATAGATGGTGACCTCACTGAAGCTACAGTGTGGAGTCCTGCTTTTAATTAACCCTTTCTTTCCCATGCACTCCAAATCTCCTGGGATCATCTGCAGCTGTTGGAAGGGGGCTGGAAACAGTAGCTGGAATCTCAGGGGAGGTTTCCTGACTCTCTCCTTTCCTACATCTACTGGGGAGTGTCTGTTAAAGGTTCTATTGCCATTATCTCAGGCCTGGCTTGCACTGTCTTGTTCTGCTCTAGTTGCCATGGCTACCAGGCAAAGTCCAAGATGGCATCTTGTTATACCCAAAAGAAAAAGTGCTCTACAACATCCGGGAAGATCAAAGCATTCATCTTCAGTGAATGCCTTGTGTGTGCCAGAGGTTACTATTGGCATCAGGAATAGGGCAGTAGTCTCCTCTTTGTGGGGCTTATGGTCTAGTGGGGAGGTGAACTCATGAGCATATACCATGCATGATGTGAACACACCAATAAGAGTCCCATTGCACCCCTCCCATACTCCCATAGCTGAGCGCTCTCCACAGCTCTGAGTGTGACCTTATTTGGAGACAAGGTCTTTAGAGATGTTATGGAGTTAAGGTGGGATCATTAGAGGGAATGCTGACCTATTGTGGCTGCTGCCCTCACAAAAACAGAAAGGTGAACAGAGATACAGAGACGAAAACATGGGAAGACAGTGGGAAGACAGCTACCGACAAGCCAACGGGAAAGGTCTGGGACTTCCCACAGTTCTCAGAAGGAACCAATCCCACCAAGCCTAACCTCCAGAATTCTCTCTCTCCCTTCCCAGGCCTTGAAACACATTCCTCTCTTCCTCAGGGTCAGCTTGGCAGGAAATCACTCATGACACAATACAGTGACCTAAGGTGTAGCAGGTTGAACTATGCCCCACTCACACACAGACAGCTTTAAGGCCTAACCTCTAGTATAGCGGTTCTCAACCTTCCTAATGCTGCAACCCTTTAATACAGTTCCTCACATTGTTGGTGACCCCCATCCATAAATCTATTTCCATTGGTACCTCATAACTGTAATTTCCCTACAGTTTTGAATCATAATGTAAATATCCAATATGCAGGATAGCTGATATGCAACCCCTGTGAAAGGGTCCTTCNACCTCCAAGTTGAGAACCACTGCTCTAGTGCCTGTGAATGTGGCCTTATTTGCAAACAGGGGCTTTGTAGATATAATCAAGTTAGAAGACAAAACCGGATTAGAACGGATTCTAAATCCAATGATGGGTGCCTTTATAGGAAGAAGGAAGTGACACAGCCAAGAGACAAAGGAACAACACTGTGTAAAGGGAGACAGAGATTGGTGGGCCACATTAACAAGCATGGGATACAGAGGATGGACCAAGCACCAAGCACCAGAAGAAGCAAAGAGCCTCCAGAGGGTGCATGGCTCTGCCCGGGCCTTCATTCTGGACTCTGATCTCCAGAAATGTGACACAATAAATAACTGTTCCTTAAGCCACCTAATCTATGGTAATCTGTCATAGCCACCCTAGCAAACTAATAGAAAAAGTCAGAGAGAAAACCTGCTCAGGGTATCCCTCTACCTAGTCAATGCAGGTCAAAATACCTACGGGCAAGGTAACGATTACCGGTGCAGGGTCGCTGCCAGCACGGAAGGAGGAAATGCATAGAAGGATCCCGAATCCACCAGCAAATATCAACCACCGTGCAGACACTCGAGACAAGGACTGTCAAATTTGCCCGCATCACCCAATGTGTGTGATATCCAGGCTCTGATGATTTTCTACACTTAACAACAAGGGGAAAATGAAGGAACTTGGGGGGGAAGAGAAGCCCCACCCAGGAGTCTGGGTGAACCCTCTTATGAGTTGAGAGTCAAGGATCCCCACACAGTTAACATTTGCTGTGAAGGCTGTCTGCATAGAGATAATACCCCTTCCAGGGAGATACTTTAAGTAAGAATGTTCAAGTAACAACGAACCATACTTAAGGTCTAAGCACAGATGGCCCTTCTTCATATAGTCCCCCACTCCAAGCTGGAAACCAGCCATGTTCTAGAAATCTCACAGAGAAACCCCATCTACAGTAAAAGACAGCCCTTACGCATGGCTTTACCCTACCAGACTGCAGGCCCTCCCAAGGCATCTCCAGGGCCACCCTGCAATCATCATTTCACTTTTTTTTAAAGGAGGGAGGGAGACAAAGGAGGGGGGCTTCTTAGTAACATTTTCAGACATAACTTGAGAACCACCAAAACCGTAAGCATGGATTGCTGAGAGAATGAGGCAGAGCTCTCCCTTGCGGAGCCTACACTCACATTTGGGTGTGCACGGCCTTCTCATTAATCACCACTCTATTAACCTCCTAGTTAAGAACCTCTGTTAAAATTTCTTCTTGTTGTTTATGTGTTTGTGTGTGTGTTCACGTGTATGTGGGTGTACATGTATATGGAAGCCTGCCCATGTCACGTGTCTCCACTTTACTTACTGAGACAGAGTCACTACAAATAAGCTCATCTCTTCGGCAAGTCTGGCTAACCAGCTTGCGCTGTGGGTTCTCTGTCTCTGCCTCCCCCTGCTAGTATTACAGATGGACTACCATGCCTATCTGGCTTTTATGTGGGTTCCATGGATCCGAACTCTGGTACTTACATTTGCACAGCAGGCACTTCCCACCCTGAGCCCTAAAATCTCTTTTTACAATTTTAAATTATTATATTTATTCATTGGAGGTGGGGGCAGGTGCCCTGTCACATCTGTGGAAGTCAAAGGGCAACGGGCAAGAGCTGGCTATTTTCTTCCATCCTGTGGACCCTTGGAGATTAGACTCAGGTCGTCAGTCTGGGTGGCAAGTGCCCTTACCCATTCCCTAAGCCATTTTCCCAGCCCAAAAGTCTCTAAATAACCATCAACTCTGCTTCTTGCTTATCCTGAAACTGTTCACCAACATCAAGAATCCAGCTTCACCTGGGTTGAAGCCTCTGAAAAGAATGCCTCAGGATGTGTCCAACTGCGGCTGACAATCGCAGCATCCAGCCACACTCCCGTGAGAGAGCAGGGAATTGAGGTCAGGTCAGCACGTGGATGTGGCCAGAGCCGGGGCACAGCAAGGGTGAGGCTGAAGTGGCTCAGTTGGTAGATGCTTGCCTAAGCATGCATGAAGGCCTGAGGTTGATCNCTATGATGGTCTGAATAAGAATGGCCCTCATGGGGTCATGTATTTGAATGCTTGGTTCCCAGATGGTAGAACTGTTTGGGAAGGATTAGGAGGTGTGGCTTATTGGAGGAAGTGTATCGCTAGTGGGCTTTGAGGTTTCAAAAGTCCATGCCCAGCCCAGTCTCCCTCTCTGCCTCCTGCTTATGGATCAGATGTAAGCTCTCAGCTACTGCCCTAGCACCACACCTGCCTGACTGCTCCCATGCTCCTCCCTACCATGACAGTGATGGGCTCACCCTCTGAAACTATAAACAAGCCTTCAGTTAAATGCTTTCTTTTACAAGTTGCCTTGGTCATGGTATCTCTTCACAGCAACAAAACAGTAACTAAGACAATCCTCATAATTGAATAAAGTAGGCATGATGGCAGACAGCCATAATCCCAGTACTCTAGAGGCAGGCGGGACCAAACAGCTCAAGGTCTCTTTTCCCAATGACATAGCAAGTTTTGTGAGACCCTATTTCAACAAAACAAACCAAAACCACTAAAGTAAGGCCCACTGACTAGGGTGCCATTAGGCAAGACAGAAACTCTCTCACTTAACATGAATGATAGAGAGGGACAAAACACTCCAGTACAAATGCCACTTCATGCCCAAGCCATCGACCCAACCTGCCCATCTCTTCAGATGGATGCGGCTGCCACTCCCCACCCCTGCTGGAAAGAAAAACACTGCTCTGGATGATTGCCACCTTCCTGGAATAGCCAGCAGCATGCAGACATTGATGGGCCCAAAGACCAGAGTCAGATTAGTAAGTGCAGTCTGGACTCAACACCTGCAGAGAAAATGCAAAGTGTGCTCCTCCTCGTGGGTACCATTCTGCACAGCGATGCTGACTCCCGGCACCCTTGGAAGTCCTTTGGCTCTGGATCAGTGAGCACTAAGAAACGAGTCCCACGTGCCAATTGCCATCATCATCCCCAAGTACTTCAAAAAGATGAGGCAAGGCAGGAAGTTCAAAAGAACGTGCCCACAACCGCACCACCTGTAATCCAGGAAATTATAGGCACTGCCTCGTCACACAAGCCTCACAGGGCAGGTGCCTCTGCAAACCCCTTCTTGTTGCCAACAGGCCCCTGCTGAAGGTTAATAGGAACTTCCAGTCCCCCACGCAGGCCTCTACCTCAGAGCCACTGCCCCCGAAATTTCTAGCACTTCAAAAGAAATACAGGATTTAGCACCTGTTTGTTTCAGAAATACTTGCTAAAAACAGATCTGCCAAAAGGCCACCTCTAAAATTAGTCATATTTCCTGCTCCGCAAAACATAGTAAAGGGTAATTTTAGTAACTTCTTCACTCCAGGTATCTGGTGCCGTTATGTTCTGTGCATGATGACTTGTAACTTACTAAGCAGGCAGTCCTTGTTTGGGGCCCCAAAATAGCTCTAATGAAATGTATAAATGGGCTTTTTACATAAAAAACCAAAGGTTAGAATGAGTTATCTGAGATAGCTGAGTGTACCCTTGGCCTCTGAATCACAGGTGCGGTGAAGGCGAGTTGAAGGAGGCACCCCTCTTCGCCCTGCTGAAGAGTTAAATGTGCCTACCAGGCCAGCTGTGCCGAGACATTCCTGCTCTTTCCACTATTGAGTTTTTTGGCTTTGTTCTTAAGTATTTCTAATTTTATTACATTTACTGGGGGGGGGGCACACACCAAAGTGCACCTGTGGAATTCTGAGGGTCAGAGGGCAAATTTTAGAAGCTATTTCTCTTCTTCCACCATGGGAGCACCAGGGAGGGAGCATGGGCCATCAGGCTTGCCAGCAGACACCTTTTACCCTGAGCCATGTTTTCAAATGTGACAGTAACTTCTCGTGGATCTAACACAAGTATCTCTTACCTATGGAGAACCACTGTGAGAACAAGCACAGCCTCCGCCCCAATCCCCCTCTGTCTGTCAGAGTTGCTAGCCCACACTCCTGCCCAGCAACTTTGTTCTCTAGGTCAAAGCCACAATGAGTGATGCTTTTCAGAATCAAACAGAAGATGATTGCTGGTCCAAACATCACTTCAGCCATGACTGGGAACATGTAATTAAGAATCTCACATGGTCAAGTGAATATTTATTTCTATGAAGCCAAATGGACAGAGACTGTCTTCACTAAAGGAGAGCAAAATTAGGTCTCAGGCCTAAGCCATCCTTTGTGTTCAGCAGTAAAGGGGCCATCCAGATTCAGATTACTTCCAAACAACTCTAGAGGCCCTTGAGGTAAAAACACTGCCTTGCCCTGCAGGAAGCAGTGGCAATAGCAACCTCTTGATGCGATAGGGCTGAGCCCAAAATGAAAGTGAGGGAAAGGGAACTAGTTTGTCATCCGGACTCAGCCAGGAATGCCCAGCAAACCCTGGAGGATTTTATCCAAAGCATTTTGGAAATGTGCACCTTATCAAAACACAAACCCTCCCCCTCACCACCACCCACACTGCTTCAAATGCCTTCAACTAGCAAGAGTCTGGATTTGGCCACAAATCAACCAAAATAAAACAAGTGTTTGATAAGAGATGCTCAGAAATGGATGGAACTGGAGGTCGTGTGCCCTTGTCTTCCCTCCTCGCCTAGGCCGTGCATCCGTTTCTCAGGACGAGCTACTTCTGAAGCCTCCTGCACTTAGTTCTCCCTGCAGTATTCATTCATTGCTGCATTTTTAAAAAGAGAATCTGTACCCACTGAAAATGAAGTGAAAAGGTGAAAGGCTTTAACTAAAAGCGTGTACCCCAAGAAAGGTGTAGTGGGGGATGGGGCTACTGAAGCAGGCTTCCACACCATCTGCTTCCCCTGAGCGAAGCCCCTCGGCTTGCAGTTTAGTTTGCAAATAGCTTGAGGTTGCCTTCACTTTTCCTTTATCTTGGCTTAATAAGGCAAAACCCCAAACAAAGGCGGGCTGGGGACTCATTACCTCACTAATATCTCTCTTTCTCTCTCTCTCTCTCTGTCTCTCTCTCTGTCTCTCTCTGTCTCTCTCTGTCTCTCTCTCTCTCTCTCTCTGTCTTTCTCTCTCTCCCACTCCCTCTCTCTCTGCCTCACTCTCCTTCCATCTTTCTTTTTCTGTCCCTCTGCTCTCCCCCTCTATCTCCCTGTGCCTTGCCTTCTTCCCCTTACACACACAAGCCTGATTTAATGTCCAATATAAGTAGAGTTAAATCAGTAGAGTTAAACAGTTCGGTTCATTCTAGAAAGAGTCAGCCTGTTATATATTGTATAGAGATAGATTTACACATATATTCCCTTCCAGTTTGGTTAAGAGAAAATACTGACCACACAAGCATTAATAAGCTGTGAGTGTTGGCTTTATCATAAAGCAATGTAATGAAGAGTAACCTAGGAGATACATTAATATTTTTATTCTTAAGTATTCCCTCCCTGGTCTTGCAGATCTGTCAGGAAAAAATATTCAAAAAGTATAATTACTTCTAAACATCTTATTTTTAAAGATAGACATAATGTGGTCATGATTAATTTAATTATCAACCTCATGTGAATTCAAACCCTCAAAAACCTGTAGTGGAATTTTTATGAAGGGTTTGTCTGTTAGTAAGAAAGCTATGAAGGCTTATGAATGGCATCTAAAAGCAAATATCTTAAAAAGTATATTTTCTTTTTCAAATACTGTCAAAAACCAGTATTTGGCTAAGGAGTTACTCATTGCTTCTTGAAAAATACCTTTCTGTCAAAACCTATTAAATTCAGTTATCAAAAATATTATATTCTGCTCACTTAGGAAGGAGGCTGTTTGTCATAATGCTCGCTGACAGCCTTCCAAACACCTTCCCTTAGCTTTCTGGTTCATGAAGGATAGAACCACTGCAGTAGCTCCTCTGTTAGCATAGAGGTAACTACCCCCGAAGGAGCTGGCGTCAGCCCTGTACTTACAGAGCAGGCGTTCACATGCCAATTCAGAGAATTCTTCAGTGAAATGTTTTCAGATTTTAAATTTTGGTAGGAGACAGAAATCTGGTTACCTTATTATAAGAATTATCATTATACTTTACAGACCAGATTTCATTTACTAAGATACACGAAGAAGGTCGCCACTTACCTTGTTTATCATTTCCATTTTGGAATACTGACTTTTTCCCTATATAAATATCTCAGGAGCAATAAGGTCACCCTTAGTAAGTCAAGATTTGTTTTTTTCTGGTTCTATAATTTCACAGTACATATTGCTAACATTCAAAGACAATCAAATCAACAAGATAAGGCCATCTGGAGATGGAAACTCCCAAAGAGCAGAGTAACTGTTAAATGTATTAGTCTAGCCCACTGTATGGCATTTTCCCTTGTCATAATGCTAACTACTCAGGGGTGTATCTACCCCATTATTTGAGAGATATAAGTCTTCTGGCAAGAAGAAGATAGAAAGCAAATGAAGTTTAAAATACACAAAATTGATTAGAAGCAGAATTGAATTAGCACCTAGAAATTAGATTGCTTATTTAATTATTTCATTTAGTTTTAATTTTACTTCAATTACTTTGGAATCTTTGTAATAAATGAAGTCAGATCATAAAGGGCAAATTTAGCTTTCTCTTTTTATAAAAATGAGGCCATTGCACAAACTAAAGTGTGAAAACATCTGATAAACTATGATCTATCTTTAAGCAATATGATTGCAGCTTGAAGAAGATTCAGTTAGATGACAGTGATTTTTTTTGTTAACTTTCTACAATTTCCAATGTAAAGAAAATGTCAAATATTCTAAAAAGAATATTTTGGCCAGAAATATATTTTAAAAAATCAATAGCAATTAGAATTTAAAATGCTACTGCAAATGATATTGTCATTCAGGTACTTAAAACTTACTATTCAAACATATTTATACTTCAAATTTAACTATAAAAATTTAAACACATATGACTAGAAACATTATAAATATAAATGGTATTAGGAAAAATACACAAAATAAATAAAGAATATGATGGGGCCGTTATAGCTAAAGAATGGTATTTGACAGTTCTCTCTAAAAAGACTGGACTGGGTCATGATCATTATACACAATGTACTATCATGTGAGATTGAAAAAAACAAGATTTTTGATATCTAATGAGAAACATGAATAATTAATGCTTCGCTTATCCAGGACCAAAACTGAACTGAAAAGATGAAGAGTAAATGAAGTGAGTTTCTCTTAAGCTCACCATATGTGTATCTTACATCAATAACCCTTAACACCCATCTTAAAGGAGAGGATGGCCTATGAGTATCATGACTGCAAACCAGGGAAGTAAATGCCTACTTCAGGGTCCCACTACTGGCAATAATCAAAATTCCATGCCAGCCTCACATTGCCTTCTTTCTTCAAACACCTTTGGGGCCAGGAATTCTCTAATTATTCTATTAGATTGACATTAGGGATTTGCCGTTTAGTAATTATCTACTACATACAAAGCACAGTAGACAATAATATAGACTACCACTGGCCCATAACTAATTTCATAGTTAGTTGTTTATCATTTTTTCCCATTCCACAATCGTGAGAGGTTTGACATATTTTTGTCATCAACAGTTTGATAACTGTGACAATCTTTCCATTAAGATAGTTCTTTATTACAATGGGAGAACAATGCCTCAACTAAACAACTAATGCTAGCAAGACAAAAATAACAGTACCAGGAACAGGTTACTAGTTTTTGAGTTGTTGGCCAATGGGGGTCACATAGAACCCCCCCTCAGGCATTATAAAATATTGCAAATACTACTAGCTACTCTCTAGAATTTTATGGTCAGACCTTATTGCTCAAGATGTCACATCCCTGAGTTTCAGAATATGGAGAAGTCAATATAGTACTCAACCTGAAAGTCTCAACCCTCTCATAAGTGTTCATGTTTCTAAAAGGTGCCATATATGGTGCTGGAGGAGAAACATAATCGTCAATCTCAGTCAGCTACAACAATATTTTCACATATATTGACTTATATTACATGACCATTTATAGTTTTGATAATGTATGAATGTTATGAGAGTAACCAAACACTTTTTGATTGGATCTAAAGCCTATTCCACGAGATGGAACCCACACCTGCTACTGTTACAGGGGCCAAAAGCTCGTGGTTGAACAGGTCATAGGGCCTAGAGGTGANGTCAATACTATTAGTATGCTAAACTAACAGTATTAAAACAACTGCTAATGACTTACTGTTATACCCACAGACTAGACTATCCCTTGTTCCTTAGAAGAGAAGCTTCTCCTTTCAACACACAGATCCCTAACTTGTTAATGTGCAGGGATGAAAGACGGTGGCATGCTCATTCTTAAATGGATCATATCACAGCCATACCACCNAGGTTGGGGACTTTGTGAAAGAGTGGGTGCAAAGACTGTAAATTCAGAGCNNGCCAGTAACGTCAAGGAAACAGTATTATCCAGACACAACAGAGCAGACATTAAGACAGCATGCACAAGACCTATGTAAACTTTAGCCAAGCAAAATTCCAGCATTGAAACAGAGGGAAATAGGAGAAGGTNGACACCATGTCACTCTACTATCTGATGAGATATCGGCATTTGATAGTTGCTGAGAGGAGGAGAGTCAGTGTGCTTTAACAATGTGACACCTGACGTGCTGACCACACACCAGAATAGGCTCCAATCCTCAGATTTGGTGGAAAGTGACAGGATAGATGAGGAGGTTGTAAGGGGAAAAGCTGGCAGGGGAGAGCATGTTCAAAGAAAGTTATATAAATTTCTCAAAGGATCAATGAAAGATATATTTCTCTGTTATATAAATCCTCCGTAACAGTGTTACTATTATAAAAGCCATATTAATTAACAGAGAGATGAGAAAGGCAATAGGGGAAAGTGACTCAGGAGAGGGTTCTCAGTGGCATGGGACAAGTAAGACAGAAAATGGTCAAGTTCATGGGTTTTGTCTGTGAGCTATCAGGGCATCATTGAATTGGACTTATTTCTCATTAAATCCTCAATTATTTAATATTATTTCCTTGTAAATTTCCATTTCATTTCCTACACACGTCAATAAAAAATGGAACTAGGACTTGTGTCTCATGTGTTCTGTCAGATGACATCACAAATATCCACTATCACTGTCTTTGAACAAAATACAGGGAAATCAAAGATGGTCATGTACTATCACATTGTTAATATCTACCAATAAAAGAAAGTGACCTGTGCCATTTTCATTTCTCTCCAAAAATAACCACAATCATAGCAAACAATACTAGCAATATTTAGATTTCATATCTTCTAATAGGGTTCCCCAACATTATATTCTATAATGCTTAAGTTTATTGTACAACTGTTTCCACCAAAATGAAACCTCCCCTTTTGCAGGAAAGGACACTCATAAAAGTCAGGAAACTAATGAAACTTACAAGGCTCAGGATGGTTAGAAATTTACAAGATTCACCAGGCACCTCCCTANGGTTATAAAAGCAGTGAACAATTACTGGGGAGATGACACTGTCACATGGAGCTGACTTCAATTTGGACAGGGAGCTCCAGGATACACTTTCACTAGTTATTATCAACCACCTTTGAGCCACGCATACTACTGTAAGAAATGCCTCACTCGTGGTTGTCTGTAGAATGCCAACNAACTCATTGGTTCACCAAACTAGACTGGGATGAAATCACTCTGTGCCCTCTCTAGAGGAATGTTGTTCCAACATCATACACAATATTGTTGATTATACATCTTTGTATCATTTGAAAAAAGTGAGATATAAATATTCACAAATCTGTGCCCATGCTCATAGAGATACAGAAATGCAGTATGAATATGAAATAAGAGGATACAAAATCATGTCATAGAAATTTAACTTTTATATTGAAAAATCTGAATTCAATAAAATATTAAAGTANCTCTCTCTCTCTCTCTCTCTCTCTCTCTCTCTCTCTCTCTCTCTCTCTCATCTCTACGATCTGCTAAAGGCCACTTCTATTAGTTAAGCACTAAAGGTGTAGGGTTAGGGAGATAAAAGCTATGAATGACACCACTGTTTCTTTAAAGTTCACAACTGAAGGAGCTAAAACCCAGGTTCCTCCTGATGCTGTTGTCCTCAGAACAGGGATTGTCCTGGGTAGAGAAAGCACAGCAGGAGAGACCAAGGTTTGAAATGTAAGTATCATCCCTCCCTGGCCTCTACCTCCCCATCCAGGACTAGAGTCTCTAACTAGACCAGATCAATTGGTACAGGGAAATAATTTTATATCCACCGAGCATCTCCTGATTTCAAAGATGAATTGAGCAATCATAAAGACAGGGAAGAAGGGAGGGACTCTTCATCTGGACCCCAGTTGGACAGAAAGTCCTTATATTCCAAGGTATCCTCGTTGGGCAGGAGTAGCATAGGATACCCAAAGTAAAGCACTGGGGGGTTGGTGGGCAGGAGCAGAGGGCTGAACTTTGAATACATCCCCAGGCAGCTCAGCCAAGGCTGAAAGTGTTAGGTCATGGGGCAAAACTACACCATTGAGGAGCTGAGGTCCAGCCCAACACGGTAAGAACTTCTAAAGAACTGTGAGCCACAGGACAGGAGAAAAGGAGGCATTGGCACTGTTCGGCTAACACCAAGACTCACCTCTTTAGAGAGGTGATGTGCGTGGCCAGGCTGAATCCTATAGGTTAGGGGTGAGAACAAACTCCTCCACCTCTTCCCACCAGAACAGGAGAACCCAGCAACCCAGCACCCTGAATGGACCTCGGTGTGTCAGGCAGGCAGCCCACCGCACACCAAAGAGTAAATAAACGTTTGCTTACTCCCGTTAGAAAGACTACAACTAGCGCCAGGTGTGAAGAGTTTGCTCTTCTTTGAAGAGCTAAAGTGAGCTCATACTGAACTCTTGCTTGGAAATTCAGGCAAGAGGCACTTTTGAAAATGACTCAGTCTAGCCCTGCTTACCCAGTATAAAGAGGCACCCCACTTGGGTCGGCTACAGAAAAAGAGGACAACCTCTAAGGATGGAGCCCAGTGCTCAGATGTAGGGGTCTCCAGGACAACAAAACCCAGAAGGGAAACATATAAGGAGGCTACTGCAAGGCAAGCGCAGCAGCTTGGCCCAGTCACCAGAGTTCTCACAATTTATCACTGTCACAAACTCTTAGGCTGGGCAGGGGAACCTAGAACAGCAAACACAAGGGTTTGGCCCTTTGGCTATTTGCTGCTAGGACTCCCTGAGCTCTCCTTCTTATCTTGCATGAACCCCCAGCCTGAGGGAAGTGTTGGGTGTATTACGTCTATGTGAGGATACCAGTTTGGCAGCCCTGGGCAATTCCCTGTGTGGGGCCACCCAGCCTCAAAAGTAAGTCAGCCTCTTAGGTTTCTTCTCACAAATCTAAGTTACACCTGAGATCTGCCCACACCTGGCCTGGCAAGAGTTCACACTCTCTAACTTCTAATTAGGTTGAAGTAGTGTCGCTCCCGGTGTGGGGGAGGGGCTCCTTTCCTTTACCCTCTTCTAGAGAGATAAAAAGGTGTCTCCAAAACTCTATAAAGTCCGGGGCCTAGCTGTGTAGTTCTGCACCTGCCAAAAGCAGGGTCTTTACTGCAATTCAATAGCTGCCCCAGGCCACGAGGGTGGAGAGCGTAGCTTCCCCGGGCCTCAACTCTCCTCCATGGCCTCACCAGAGCCCAGGAGGGATGAAACTCTAAGCAATCTCAGAGTCTGGCTACCCTGTTCTCCCGCCTCACATTCCAGAAGCAAGGCTGACCTCCCCCACACCCACCCACTCC
>LZPO01034855.1:264489-275347 GCA_001675575.1 Neotoma lepida
AAAGAAAAAAGAAAAAGGCTCCCGGAAAGAAGGGCCACTCTGCCATCAACAAGATGGTGAGATGGTGACCTGAGAATGTACCATCACCAATCATAAGAACATCCACGGAATGGGCTTCAAGAACCACACCCCTTCCCCAATCATAGAAATGTGGAGAGTGGCCACCAGAGGACACCTGGTGTGCACTGCTACCAGGCTTGACAAAGCCCTGTGGGCCAAAGGAAGAAGGAATGTTCCATATCATCTTTGTTTACGTTTGTCCAGAAAATGTAATGAGGACGAAAAGCCAGCAAGCCAGCTTTGTACTCTGTAAACCCGTGTCCCTGTCAACACATGCAAAATCCTACAGACAGCCCATGTGGATGAGAACTAACTGCTCAGTGTCAAAGCTATAAAACTGTGATAACAACAAAAAGAAAAGAAAAGGTAGGCATGAAGAGGCTGAGAAGGTTACCTAAGAACTAGCAACAAGCCAGGCGGTGGTGGCACACACTTTAATCCCAGCACTCCAGAGGCAGAGGCAGGCGGATCTCTGTGAGTTCAAGGTTAGCCTGGTCTACTGAGTGAGTTCCAGGACAGCCAGAGCTACACAGAGAAACCCTGTCTCAGAAAACAAAAAACAAAACAACAATAACAACAAAAACTAGCAGTGAGAGGAAGACAAAAATGTCAAGTTAGACTCATAAGAATATCTCCACACCTGTCCCTAAGACTGGTAAGACATTCAGGTCAGTCAGTACCCACATTGTGGCCATGACACCCTTTGCTGCCGATCGTAGAGTTACTCGCCCATTTCAGACTGTGCGTGTGAAACACTTTGTTCCTTCCGTTTGCCCTCACAGTTACGTGTTAGCATTTGGCAATCTACTGAATATGGAGCGAATACCAGTCACCAGGCAGTGAACCACGAAGGGGAACATCAGCTAGTCTGCTGTTTTTTCTTATTATGAAAATCATCACGCAAGAAACGAAGTGTTTATAGTGGAACTGAAATCCATTTGTGGGCAGTGGAGCCATCTCAGCCGTCCAGAATCAAGACTGCTGCAGTCTGGAGCCCCAGTGACCCCTCAAGGGACCTATGGTCCCTATGGTAAAGGCTTGGTCCCAAGAGCAGTGCTACTAGGAAGTGGTGGGACTTGTAGCCGGGTGAGCTCTGGAAAGGAGTGGTCGGACCCTGACCCTTCTTCTTTCTCTTTCACTTCCTGGCCATGCATTGAGTGGTTTGGTCTGCCACACACTCCCAACTTGATGTGCTGCCATGGGGCTGAAGCAATACTGACGACAGTCTCCACACCTGGGAACCCAAATAAACCTTCTCTATAAATTGATCTTTCACATGTATTCATGACAGTAGCAGAAAGCTGACCACCACATGGACAAAGGTAAAAGCTGCCTCTTCATTGCCCTGGGCTCTATCGCTTTTTTTCCCCCGCAGGTGTGAACTAATCTGATTATAATAAAAACTGTTGCACTAGAAGCTTACTATTGAGGAAAACAAATTAATGTTACCTAAAATTGTATTGCAAATCAATTCCTCTGGTGTTTCTATGCCTCAGAATAATAATACAGCAGCTCAACGGGGGGAAAAAAGTGGGAAGAGGCAGTTTGTACACTTCCACGTGTCCAAGCATCTTCGGAATACTTGATAATGCCTTGTTCATTCAAGCGATATGAATGAAGCATCAATATACTGCATGCAAAATTTTTACGTTCCTCTCTTACATTATAAAAGCTGTGTTTCATTCTTTCATCAATTAATACTAATTTCTTTTGTAAGAGTGTTTATAATTGTTATGTTGTCATACTAGTCCAAATTCAGGCCACTTTGACCATACAAGATAGTAGTGGTTATTATAAAGGAACACCACTTTTGGAGACTATCATTAAAGTTTTAATCATAGATGATTCTACGTTGATTTAACTGAGATATCCTCAATGACAAAAACCAGGGAAAAAAAAGTTCAAATTGGTGCTAGCAACCACAAATGTATTGGCTCTCATAATTACAGATCTACAAATAAACTAGGCTGCAGAGTTGACTCAATCCGGTGGATTTGGTCTAGTGTCACTAGTAAGGTCTCAGGCCTCCCCATCATCCTGTGGCAGCAGCATCTTCACACTGGTAGCATGATACGGGCAGATACCACACAGTGTACATGCTACAGTTTCCTTTCTTTCTCCAGCTTTCTGAAACAAGGAAAATGTTTCCCCGAGATCCACAGGACCGGTCCACTTGTTGCTCTTTAGACTAGAATATAGCAGATGCTTCTCCCTGAGCCAAGCTCTGTGGTCAGAGGAACAGCTTGTACTAACTTATATGTGATTTTCTGAACAAATCCCTGGCAAAGGATTAAACTTCACTTAAAGACACCATGGGCTACCTTTTGGGATGAAAATAATTTCTGAAACCTCATGGTTATTAAGCAATAGAAGAGGTGGGAGCCAGTAAGGTTAGCTCAGCAGATAAAGGTACTTGCTGCCGGGTCTGATGCCCTGAGGTTAATACCCGAGATCCACATAGTGGAAGGAGAGAACCAACTACCCCAAATTATCCCCTGATGTCTGCAAGTGTACACGCACACATCATTTTAAAATTTTTCAATAGTTCAACAAAATTATTTCTTAATGTTTTTAACTAAACACCGTGGAAATTTCTTCCTGTGTTCAGAATAGATATCAGAACTTATTTTCCCAGAACATAAATCTTGGTGGAAGACAGACTTTACTTTCCATGGCTGAAATTAAAGATGTTATCTCTGTGACCCCCGCTAGGCTCCTTTGTAGCTAGGGTGTGGACTTGGCAGCAAGTCTCCCTCCAAACCTTTCTGGACAGTGAATCAAGAGAGATGCAAGGAAATAGAGACAGGACAAAATCATCCTGCTCCAGTCGGGGCTAACTGATTACAGATAGAGTTTTTGGAACAAAAGCATTAAGGAGCCCACTCAGGGCTGATAAACAGACACGTGGTCTTGGCCACTGGCAGAGAGATTCTCAATCCCAAACCTGAATTAGGTCACAGCCCAGAGTCTCTTCAATAAAGGAAGAATGACACAATAAGATCGAAGTGGATATTATAAATCTTCGTCATGATCCTCCCCCAAACAGCTACCTTCCATTGCCCAGGATAAATGTGTGCCTAGATCTTTGGAGGATAGAAAGTGGTCCTAGTACTGATGCTATCATCTCCTGTGAATCAAGAATGCCATTTTCAATAAGGGAAAGCACTTATGGCCAGGAGGGTAATAAACTGAGTTTTGACCGACATTTGTCTTCATGGGGCTCAAATATCCCCTAGATCTATGTTCATCTCTCCAGCTCCTGAGGGCATAAGTGGAATACATAAATAATAGAGATAGCCAATCTCCACAGTGTCTCTCAACTCCATGGAGTGAGGAAGGGCCACAATAGGCCATTTCTCAATTGTTATCTCAGGGAGCTCTAAACATTCAGAATGGTACGTCACAACCATGCCCTTCTCTAGAAGAAAGTCTGAGATAATAGACCTGAGTGATGCGCAGGCTGTAGCTGATAGCACATTCCAGTTAAACTCTCTAGTTTGGTTTCTGAATACAATCAGATGGGTCTTGAGGAACAACAGTGTGTTGTGAATGTAATCAGACCTGCAGTTCCACTTGGCTGACAATACATCCATGTACGCACATAGCCATCAAAGTCTTGCTTTTTCCATTTCAACACCTAGAAGACACCTGAGGAATGTTGTTTGTTTATTTGTCTGTTTGTTTCACTTGCCTGGAATGGTTAATTTTTTCCTATCCTCAGTAGGATGTTAGTTCTCTGAGGCTGTACTACAGTTCAGTCCATGCAAACCTGGATCATCTCATAGGATATTTAGCCAAGGGACTCCAAAGAGCTGAAGTGACAGGCACTCATCAGGGTGAAATGGTTCTCACCAAAGAGTCAAAGACATATCACAGAAAGCTCCAGAAGATTTGGAGAGGAGGTTGGGAGAACATCCTATCATCTATCTGCTGCATGCCTGACTTCCTCTGCAGAACAAGTTGCTCTACTTTGCAAGTCCTCTCTGAAAGCGGTGCAGCGGGTGTGAGCCTGTGCCAGGTTTTAGACAGGTAGAAGGCATTTGGGTGTGCTGTCTGACTGAGGTGTGACTCACCAGCCCTCAGTTTGGAGAACAGAAGGTCCATAGCTAGTCTAGGGTTCAGTCAGTGCAGGCAATTCTACCACTTAGCACCTGTGAGTCAGCTGATCCAATGAAGCCTGACAAGTCTCCCGCCAAGCAGGATGTGATAGGAAATACCCAGGCTTTCTCGGACCAGCTCTTGGGTTCCTGGGCCACAAGGCAGTACTTCATATCTGTGTTTTCTGCATCCGTAGGGGTCAACCAATGGCAGATTCAGAACACTTTTAAAAAATTGCATCTAGGCTCAGCATGGAAGTACACACGGTTAATCCCAGCACTTGAAAGGCAGAGGCAGACAAACCTCTGTGAGTCAGAGTCCAGTTTGGTCTACACAGTGAGTTCCAGGCCAGACAGAGATATATAGGGAGTCTCTGTATTTAAAAAAAAAAAATCTGGGGTCAAGAGATGGTTCGACAGGTAAAAACATTTGCCACGCAAGCCTGATGAACAAGAGCCCAGAACCCAGGACCAGATCCAGCGGTGCACATCTGTAATCTCAGCACTCCCATACGGAGATAGGAAGGAGGCAAAGGCAGGAGAATTGTCCAGACACTTTCTGATCGTCCATGAAATACAACAGAAACAACAAGAGAAATCCTGCCCCAACAGGGTGGAGGGAAAGAAGCATCAACTCCCAAAATGTCCCTTAGCCTCCTCACACAGGCCATGGTCTCTGTGTGCCCCCTCCCTACTAAATGAATCAGTTTAAATTAAATTTTAGCCATTATATCTGTACTGAAAATGTGCAGGCTTTCTTCACTTTTTGTCACTTGTCCTTCCCTACACAATGCAGCATGACACTTATTTACATAACATTGACATGGCACAGGGATTACGGTCAATCTACAAATGACTAAGTCATATACAAAAACTGAGCTATACTCTACATGTGACTTGAGCACCCATGGGCCTGGTCCATTCCTCAGTAAGTGCAGAGGGACAAAAACAGTGTTTGAGAGTTTGAGGTTTGAATCTCAGCTCAACCACTCGCTAGGTTCCGGGCTGTCACCTGTCCTGACTTCCCTTCGGTGACAGTAACTTACTATAGACTCCTAGGGATGTGTTATGTTATGAAAAGTGTGTGGTGTGGTGTGTGATGCGTGTGAGTGCTCAATGAATAGTCACTGTTGGATCCAGTAGGTTGAGCAAGCATGAGTCACAGCCCCAGCAGGGCCTGCCGTGTTTGCACTCACCCTCGGAGCTCTCTTCAGTGGATGGAGTTTTCCTGAGGAAATTCCATCACCACTCAGTGCCCTTCTACTCCCTTCTAGGTAGCATGAATCATGAACGTCTCCAGGTTAGTAGCTAGGGTGACAGAACACCAAATTTAACAGTGGTAAGCCTCCTTTCCTCAGCTTTTGCCTGGGAGTCTACACGGAGGTGTAATGTCACAGCCCTGTGGCCCCTCTCACCCTGCTTATGTCTCTCCCAACTTGCCAGCTGTTGGTGCAGACCCACCAAGATGGGTCAGGAGGGGTGCAGGAAGGGGTAAAGGTCTAGGTCAGCTCTACTGGCTGGTGGCTTCTTGTTTGGTCTCTGGACTACAGGTGGGAAGAGCTCACTCTGTCATGGCTGCTTTGAGAGCTCTGTGGGTTTTCTGGGCTCACACCTCCTTCTACCTGCTTTGACATCACGGGATGTGCCTGCTCTGGGTGATTCCCTGAGCGTCCTTCATTAATCCCAGGATTCTCAATGGTCAACTCCAGCCTCCAGGTGGTCTACCCACTAACTTCAAATGAAACTACTTCACTGTCCTACCCACCCACCCAGGCCTGAGTGGGCCTCAGCAAACACTCAGGATTGCTCTCTCTTCCTCCTGGATCCCCACATCACAGTACTGGTTCTGTTACCAGAAAAGACCATGTTTGGGACTTGGGGTCTTCAGCATCTTTACATCTAAGCAGATTATAAGTAGCAAAATAATGAAGGTTGTCCCTTCGAGGGATCACATCATGATCTGGCTTTGCCAGCCTGTGACTCCCACTTTAGCTACAACCTACTGGGGATACATCTCAGAAGTTCCCTAGTGATCCTTGAAGTCTGAACAGGAGTAGGCAAACTTTTGTAAAAAGATTCAGATAGTATATATTTCAGGCATGATGTGCTTTGGGTCTTTGTCTCAACTCTGTCATTGTAGCTTAGAAGCAGCCATAAGTAACACATAGGTGCGTTAGCATGTCTGTGTCCTAATAAAACTGCCCTTACGGAAACTGGCTGAGACCAAATTAAGGCTGGGTCTTGGATTAGAAGAAACCCCACACTCCTGTGTTAATTAGTGTTTTCATGGCTGACAAATGCCCAAGAGAACCAATTAAAGAGAAGGGTTGGTTTGTCTCAGGGTTTCCAAAGTTTTGGCATACAGTTGTTCGGCCCCATTGCCATGGGCCTATGGTGAGGTGGTGATTCCTCATGGCAGAGGGAACATAGTGGAGCAGAGTCCCTCACTTAGGACAGCCATGAAGCAAAGAGACAGGAAGTAGCCAGGACAAACTATAGGCCTGAGCATGCTCTCTTGGTGGCTTACTTCCTCCAGCAAGTCCCCACTTCCTAAAGGTTTCCACCTCCTCCCCTAGTAGTGCCACTAGGGGCAGGAGGGGAAACTCAGTGGGTAGAGGACCTAGTGTATCGGAAGCCTGGGTTCAATACCCAGCACTGCGCAAAACGGGATGGTGGATGCACAGAGGTCAAAATAGTACCACCACCACCTGGGCACCAAGACTTCAACCCCATGCCTATAAGGCATATTGCATATCCAAACCACANCTAGCCCTGGCCTCATCCCCCAATAACAGAGGAGTAGGGACCCAGACAAGAGACAGTTTTTTTCCAAACCTCTTTCATTATGTGTCTCCTTCCACACAGTGATTTCTCCCACTAGTCTAACCACTTGAATTATGTCAACATTGGGGGAAGCTATGAAACGCCTTCCCTTGCATTACATGAATTTGCCTTGTCACACTTTGTAACCGTTGATGTATTAGCATCATCAGTCAAGTGTGACCCAGGAGAGTCTGAAACGTGTTGAGCTTAGGCTGGAGATGTAGTTCATTTGGTAGAGTGCTGCTTTTAATGTGCTTGGACTCTAAAAAGCAAAATGAAACAAAACAAAGACGAATATTGGAGTTGCCGGGTATTACCAGCAGCAAGTGTTGAGTGGTGATTCAGCAGGTGGGGAGTGTGCTCTCACCGTGAGGACAATGGGGCTTCATTTTGGCTGCTTGTACAACTTTCTCTTCACAGTCAACCCTCTGTATTCTAAGGCTCAGCCAACCAGAATGGGAAATATGTAGAAAATACATCTGTATGGAACAGGTAACAGGCATTTTCTTCTCATTATTCCCTGAACAATGCACAGCTCTTGGGGGCTGTGTCTGGCACTGCCCTCTGTCTCGTTTCCTGGCCATCGTGCTATGAACTGCTCTGCTCTGCTTTGCTCTGACACACCTTCACAGTACGATGGACTGACACCTCTGAGATCATGATCCTTTCCTTTAGGTTGTCCTTGGGTATTTTGTCACAGTACTGCAGAAGTAATTAATACACAGTCACACTTCAGAAACTCACATGCTTCCACTTCCTCTTTCACCATCCTATCGGTTTAGAAATTTGTGACAAGAGTCATAGTTATCCCGGTGTTCACATGTTGAGGATGTCAGAACCAATCTGCTCACTTCTGCAATGGGATGTAGGAGAGAAATAAACTTTAAAAAACGTGAGTGTGTGTGTGTGTGTGTGTGAGTGTGTGTGTGTGTGTGTGTGTGGCCAGTTCTCTCCTTCCATCACGTGGGTCCTGGAGATCAAACCCAGGCCTTCAGGCTTAGTGGCAAGTACCATTACCTGCTGAGCCATCTCACCAGCCCAAACTTCCAAAAAAGATAATGATTGTGTTGGAGTTAACTGGGAGTTTCTTTGTCATAGTAGCATGGCTTATATTGTACCTGACAGATGAGATCTTATCTTACAAACTCTCAGTGTGACTGCTGAATGGAGAAAGGGTAACAGCTTTGCTAAATTGTATAGATATTCTCTAATTTATACATTTCAGAGCTATTTTCTCTCATATGAAGGAAGTTGAGAGACACATCAGACTTGGGGGACTACACAATTTATGGAGTTCAGTAGAAGTAGAATGCTACAAGATTCACAAGTTTCTCCAAGTAGCAGACAATTTCAGAAAGAGACCTTTTGGTGGAGTCATTTGCAAGGTGGACAGGGAGCTCCATGGATGCAGCTATCCTGAGCTGTCTTTCAGCAGGGGTGAGCTTTTTGGTGACACAGTTTCCCAAGTCACCCCAAACTCATTGGTTCACTAAGCTAAACTTGGGTGGAATCATTCCCTTGGTCTGTCATTAGTGCCCTACCTGGGGTGAATAGATGTCTCATGTCTCCTCAGGAGAAGCCGCACAACACTAAGTTAGAGAGTTCCAAGGTGGGCACGGTGGACATGCTGGTAATCCCAGCACTCAGGAGGCTGAGCGAAGGGGAGCTCAAGATCAAAGCCTACCTGGGCTATCCAGTGGGTAGGCCAGCCAAACCCCATAACGTGAAGCCTGGCCAGATTAACACGGATAATTTAAGTAAATATAAGGGAAATTAGGAAAGTTAGTGAGTGAACAGAAAAGATTTGCTTAGTCACAAAGGCTAGGAGTGGGGGTGACATTTCTCATGTAATCCTTTCCTACTAAACAGTGTCATTAGGCCGTAGGGCTAAGGAGGATGGAGCTACAACCACACAGTGAAACAACTAGCAACTTAACTCTTAGATTTAAAGGCCAATCTTCACAAAATCTTTGAATGGAGTTATTTACATATAAAATTTTTTTAGACTAACAGATTCAACACATGTAGTTTTGAGCAAATATGTAGAAAGCCAAAGCCACAAACCCAGCAGGCTGATCTTAGGACTTGTGAGGTTTGTATAATATTTCGCATGATCCAACGGGAGAAAAAAATAATGCGGCAGAGATAAAAGAGACCTGAGTAGAAAGAAAAGCTGAAACAAGTATTTGAGGAGAGAGAGAAAGGCTTAGGAAGAAGTACAGATCATTTACTTACAGTGACAGAGGAGGAGGCTAGACCACATACCGAGGCTAGGACAGGTGGATGTACAAATGTCAGTCTGAAGAAGTTCTCCAAGAGACATGGGAGCAAAGTTGGCATTTGGAAGTGAGGACGGGGGTCAGGGGGAGGGGGTGAGCATTGGAAATATGAGGAGAGTTCATTCAGGAATGTTGGTCTGACGCTCAAAGTCAATCTTCGCAGGTTATGTTAACAAATTAAAATGGGAAATACAATGGTCATCTCAGAGGATTACCAACAGCATTTGAAGACATTAAATACTCATTTATGATTTCAAAGAATAAAAATACTTCTTGGGGCTGGAGAAATGGCTCCAGGGGAATCCAACACCCTCAGCCTGTACTCACATGCACCTGCCCCCCCCCATTTTAAAATAAAATAAAACTTTAAAAAACACTCCTAAAGTGCTGGAGAGATGGCTCAGTGGTTAAGCGCACTGACTACTCTTCCAGAAGACCTGAGTATGATTCCCAGCACCCAAATGGCAGTGCACAGCTGTGTATAACTTCAGTTACAGGGGGATAGGATGCCCTTTTCTGAACACCACAGGTACCAGGCATGCGTGTGGTGCACAGACACACATGCAGGCAAAACACTTGTGTAAAATAAAATAAATAAATCTAAAAATATTTTAAATTAAAAAATGCAAAGACCGTAGAAGAGTTACAGCAATTTCCTAAATAATTAGGTTTGATTCACACTGATTTACTTTGCTAGAGGAAGTAGGATGGTGTGGTATTTATCTGCAATATGGGCATGCAGATGAATAAAGATAAATCTATACCTAGATGGTCAACTGTGTTTCATTAAAGGAATGAAAGTAGTCAATGGGGGATATGACTGCATGCCCAAGAAACAGCACTGCAACCACTGAACACCCAACTGAAGAAAAAAGAAATGAAGCTTAACAAATATCTCACACCGTCCATGTAAGTTAATTCACAGTGTATCATAGACCTAAGCACGAACATTCAATTATAGAGGAAAATATAGAACTCCAGAGATGAATGGTTGTTTATAGGATGGAAAAACACAATTATTAGAAGGCAAAAAGATGGTAAACTACAGCATTAAAATTAGAAAAGGTACCTGCTTTTCAAAACAAAATGGAATGCAGCCAGGCAGTGGTGGTGCACACGCCTTTAATTCCAGCACTCAGGAGGCAGAGGCAGGCAGATCTCTGTGAGTTCGAGGCCAGCCTGGGCTACAGAGTGAGTTCCAGAACAACCAAGGCTGTTACATGGACAAACCCTGTCTCAAAAAAAAACCAAACCAAAAAAAAAAAAAATGGAATGCAAATGATTGACTGCAAAAAATATAGCACACAAACCTGACAAAGGACCTGAATTATATAAAGAATGGCTCAGTGGGTAAGAGTGTTAGCTACCCAAGTGTAAGGACCGAGTTCAAATCCCCATCACCCATGTAAAAAGCCAGGCATGGCTGTGCATGTGTCTGCAACCCCAGAGTTGTGGGAAGCGAAGACAGAAGGATCACTGGAGCTTGCTAGCTGCCAGCCTAGCTCCAGGTTCAGTGAGACAGCTTGTCACAAAGGAGTAAGGCAGAGCATGAGAAAGCAGGATAGCTGGTTTCTCCTTAGGTCTACACATGTACACACA
>LZPO01034855.1:283770-298516 GCA_001675575.1 Neotoma lepida
GTCCCCTTGCTTAACAACGTGACACCTAGAAAGTTGAATGGGAGAGCCCAGTATTTGCCCCGCCTTGGTCCGCTAGAAAGGCTGCGTGAGTCTCCACTTGCTCACTCTGGCACTCTTCCTCCTGGAGTACTTACTTAATCCTCAGCTCCCTTCTTCAGGAACAGTTACACGTGAAAAACCTCCCCAAACCGGGGACAAAGCTGCCTGCCGCCTTAAAGCTCTCTAGTTCTATCTCTGATCGTTCCAGGTGCTGCTTTTGGAGCATAAAGTCCATACCATCTTATTTATCTGAATGGATTTGGGAGGAGGAGACGACCATTGATGCTTTAAAACGCAGTTACAGACTGGAAACTATTGTGGATTGAGTTGGATTATGTTTCCTGTTTCAAATACTAAAGATAAACCAGCACTGAAGAAATCTGGTGTCATAGTTTGACATGTGTTGATGTGGTGTCAGAACTTGCTCCATCTCACGATAAGATTTCTGTGGCTCAACTTGCAGTAGGATTAGGGTGTTACTACCCTTTCCATTTGTAGTGCCATAGTCGGGGACCCTCCAGTTAATCCTGCAGTTGAGAATATGTATTGCTGTGCACAGCACACCCCTCCCCTTCCCGCAGTACTTTCAGCTGATAAGTACGTGTCTTCACAGACGGCAGCACTTGTACTTGGGAGTAGAAAGTGAAGTGAAAAGGTTCACTAGGGGTGATTTTCAAAATATCAAAATAATATTTCCTGAATTTGGGCCCCCAGAAATTGGTAATAACGCTCCAAATACTCCTTCTAGAGTTCAGAGTTGATTTTGTAGAATCGCCTGGGATGTTTGACTCTTGGAGGGCAGTACTTCGGTTCTTTTCCCTAGCCCCTCCCCCAGGTTCGCAGGTGCCTGGCGAACCTTTCTTGAATAGATGGGAGCTTACACAAATGTCATAGTCGTTAAGATTTCAGGCACACCTCTCAAGATGAAAACTAACTTGGGTGTTCTTAATGAAAAGGGAGGATTTTTAGTGTACTTTTAAAGGCCAGAAATATTTAATCTGATGTAAGATTATTGTGGAAGGTGATATCAAGTACTTTGTTAACCAATATTAACCTCTCCACTTAGTTAAGCTTTGTAAGGCCACCGAACCTTGTCAGGATAGTAGAATTTGAAGCTTAGAATTGAATGGATAAGGAAATATAGCCTGAAACTGCAGTTAGTAATTGCTTTGAAATACCAGACTTAGGGATGCTTGACTCTCTGAGAAGGGGAAGTGATTTCTGACCTTTTAAATGGCATAATGAGCATTTTCTCATGTTCATTTCCTTTTATTCCCTGTCTCTATGAACTTGAAGTTAAATTTGTTAGGCGTCTGTTTCCACTGCCAACTTTCTGCTAAACTGCAAATTAAAGCCTGTGTTCTTGTGCCTTCTTCATTGTAGTGCTTATTCTCTCTTATTTCTCCCTCTTCAGAAAACATTGTGCTAGGTCCTTGGAACATTGGAGTGCCCAAATCTAGTGTTGTTATAAAAATACTTGACTGTTCAGTTGTTCAGCTGTGTCCTTAACACTGGGGAACATCTCTGTCACTTATGGGTCTATCTGATAGAACTTTAACCAATGGGGGGAAAACAGTTTTTCCTTTGGGCTCTGTGTGTTCTGGGTGCCCATGAGGTGTCAGTTTTAGGATTTCAGAGAAGGTAAGAGACAGTTTGGGGAGCAGCAGGACTGAGAAGTGAATAGTGGTTTGATTCTGGGAGCTGTTGGGAAGTGAGGATGGTAGTTTAGAGGGTGGTGTTTCGTGTGTAATGTATTTGAATTTCCTCTTTAGGCTGTGGGGAAACATTGAAGGTTTTAAGTAGTACAATAGCAAGATTGTGTTTAGCTTGTGGTGTGGCCTGGGAGAGGCAGGTATAGTTCAGGAGAGACATGGAAGGATGTGGGCCAAAGGAATTCATGGACCTTGGTGTCTGATAGTTCTATAAACACCTTTTGACACTGTATCCTATATNCCGAGATAGTGATGGTGCCGTCAATACAAGTCAGTCTTCAAAAGTATGTTTAGTGGAGTAGAAAATGGATTTGGTTTTGAAATAGGTTAAGTTACTGTTGTGTGGAATAGTCATGTGGATATTTTTGGCAAGCAATCGGGCATGTAGTATTTAGAAGTAGCCAAAACAGGGACAGAGTCACTTTCTGTTTTGTTTTGTTTTTTGTTTGAAAGGTTTATTTATTTACTACGTATANAGTGCTCTGTCTGCATGTACGCCTACAGACCAGAAGAGGGCACCAGATCTCATTATGGATGGTTGTGAGCCACCATGTGGTTGCTGGAAATTGAACTCAGGACCTCTGGAAGAGCAGACAGTGCTCTTAACCTCTGAGCCACCTCTCCAGCCCCAGAGTCACTTTTATATGGGTCCTGGTAAAAATTCCAGCATGCAGGTCAGAGAAAGAAAATACCTACTATAGCGTATTTGGCTTGTCGGGCACTTTTTATATATAGTTTAACAGATACATATATTCCCTACAGCCTTGCATAGACTTCGAGTTACATATAGAGAGGCTGATTTTTTTCCCTTCCCTCCCTCCCTCCCTCCCTCCCTCCCTCCCTGATTTCTCTGTAATAGCCATGGCTGTCCTGGAACTTGCTTTGTAGACCAGACTGGCCTCAGGCTGATTGTCAAAGAAGTTAAATAATAATTCACTCAAGGGCACATTTCTAAACTAATGGCAGAGCCAGGGTTTGAATATAGATTTCTCTGCTTAATTGATGTGCTTTGTAGAATAGCAAGGGAGTGGTCAATAGATTAAAAACTTACAGCTACCGAACCTTTTAAGGATAATAGAATTTGAAGTTTAGGGTTGAATGGATAAGGAAATAAGAGGTCAAATGTAATCTTTGGTTTGGCTTTGAGTAACTAGAAGAAACGGCTGCTTTATGGGTGATGGGAAGGGAGAAAGGCTAACTGTACTAGAACTGCTGAATGGCAGGATGTGTTCATGCATGCTACATCATAAGATTTTAGTCTTGGTAAGAGGTGGGCTCTGTCAGATGAGGTTGGGCACTTGGGGTAGTATGTCTCTTAGATAAAAGGAGGGGCTTTAGGGCTGGAGAGATTGATTGCTCTGGTTAGGAGTGCTGGCTGCTCTTCTGGAGGACCCTGGTTGGATTCCCAGCACCCACTGGATGGAGCCCAGTTCCAGGGGATCTGATGCTGCCTCTGGTGCACAGACAGACAGAATGTCAATATACATGAAATAAACTTTGAAGGAGAGAATTGAGCATATTCAGGAAAGGGCTATGGAAAAGGAGAGTTTAAGGCAGCAAGAGAAGGAAGGTGGGCAATAAAAGGGAAAGGAGAGATTGGGAATGATGTCAAGGAAGTCTGACTCGGTACAGATGGTGAAGAAGGAAAGGGAAGTTACTCAGGCACTCATTGACTTGGTGTGTGGGTGCTTTATTCTCTCAAAGACACACTGGTAAGTCTTGAGAAAGATGGAGTGAGGCAGACCCACTCTGGCCAGTACTGGGTGCTCTGCTCTCTGCTTTTCCTCAATGTGAAAAGTTTAAAATTTTGCTGAAGTTTTTGGAATGAATAAAAGCTACAGAAACTTTTAGCCAGGCGGTGGTTGTGCACAGCTTTGATCCCAGCACTAGGGAGGTAGAAAGTTGCAGAATTTTTTAATCCTTTAATTATATTCTTAGGGCTTAAAAGAGCATATTCTGACCGTACCATTTATCTATAGTTTTAAGATCTTTAAAGTATGAAAATAATGTAGAAGGCAACTTTTAAATGAAAATAGGAGTTATTTTTAGTTTTAAAAAGTCCTTTCTTTTTTCTTTGTCTTCACCCAAGCTGTTACTTCCAACAGAGACATTGAAATAATGACAAAATCTGAGACCTGTGAACAATAAGGACAGAGTCTATATTTGTACATACATTGCTTATTGTGCATATTCTTAAACGTGCTCACAAATTAATTCTACAGAGAATCCATTTTTGCTGATAAACTACAATAAACTTTGTCAAATGTGTTCCTGTGCACANCTACTCTGACAGTTGTACTCACTTTTCATTTTGACTCCTTTAGATTCATAAATGTTAAGGACCACAGCAAACTGTTTGTGTATGTATTAGAAATCTAAACTGAAACTATATTATGGGGAAACCNTTCATGCAGCAGCAGTCTCTGGAAAGCACTGTTGGGTGCTTGTGAGTAGATGGGTGAGAAGGAATGTGGGTTTGAACTCAGACCACAAAAAGGGCTTTCTGGGAGTTTAGCACTACATACAGTGCTGCTCTGCAGTGAAGGAAAAAATATGAATAGTTTAATACTCACTTTGTCTTTAAAATCAGACAAATTAAGCTGTGACTATTTGTTATGAACTGATGTTCTACTGTCAGTCTTCACTCAGCACTGACCTGAGAATTGTAGTAAAGTGGGGAGCGTGCTGCCCTCCTCTCTCCACTGTGATTGCTGCCCCTGAGTGGTCAGTGGGATTTAGGTCTCTGACGAGGCTGTTCCTGTATTTTCACCTGCAATGTTGATCGTTTTGTTTTTAATCATTCTTTTTTGAGAGATCTGAGTGGAAAGGGCATTGAAAATGTTGTTATTGTGTGGGAGAGATGCACACTCTTCTGTTAGCATTTGTTATTGCACTTGCCTGTGGGATGCTGTTTTCCAGGAGGGTTTGGATCCTGTTAGCTACAGTTTTGTTCTCTTCCCAACTCTTTCTCTTTACACAGTAACTGAAGGGAAGGTGGCTTTTCAGAGCATTCCGACAGCACTTATCCCTAATAGTTTTGGTAAAAATAGGTTCCTCTTTAACATTTTTATCAAGTATTTTGTTCTTAAAAAAGTTACCTACATAAGTAATAAATTGATTTAGAGATAAATTTAAGAGTAATAGAAATNTTTGGTTTCTAAAGATGAAACAGAATTGGAGATAATCTGTAACTAATCATAGAAAGATGGCAAAATGATGGTTTTGTTTGTTTAAAGCCAGAAACAAATTGTAGGTCTGTACACATTTAAATCTCATTTTAAATATACCTTGATAACACAGTTTATTATACGCCCTGACGCTCATTGTGTTCAACATTCGTGTGGCTTGTTGATTACATTCCTTGCTTTATAGTTAAAGCTCTTACTAGTGTGTGTATTTACCTTACCATGTAGCACTGATGAGTCTGAAAACCGGTGAAACTCAGGGAAGCAGTTAAGAATTAGAAACTAGAGTTGTATTTTATCAGGGATGAGTGGACATCAGGCTCAATAAAAATGGACAGCCATCCAGTTAACCTGTCGAGAAAGTTCTCAATTGTGTTTGGATTCTTGGAGCATCATGGTATAAATCCATGTGATCAGTAATCCCAGCTGGAACAGACCCTAGGTGGGCAACATAGTTGACACTCTGTGCAGTTTCTTTTTCTCCATTTCCACAAAATTATTTTCAGACATAATAGATAATTNGGTAAAAATGGACAGAAAAGAAATTTGGCTGGGCGGTAGTGGCACATGCCTTTAATCCCAGCACTTGATCAAGAGGCAGAGGCAGGTGGATCTTGAGCCCGAGGCCAGCCTGGTCTACAAAGCGAGTTCCAGTACAACTAGGGCTACACAGAGAAACCCTGGCTCGAAAAGAAAAAGAAATGAAATTTGGACTTTATACACATACGTAGAATCATACCACTTACAGGTAAGTATCAGTGGGAAGTGTGATTGGTTAGTACCTAGTAAGTCTCTATAGAGTAGTAAAACTTGCTGTGTATTAACTGTCAACAGTGATAGATAGTAGTATAATAGGATGCTAATAATCTCTTCAAATTTTAAGCTTGTTTTATCAATGGCTACTAAACTTAATCTTCACAGTATTTTTGTTCAGTAGGCAGTTAAATGACTAGATTTATCTATACTCTTTAATTAAAAAAAAAAGATTGTTCCTTTTATAACAAAGTTGTACATGAACCAGCAGGTGAAACAGGCAGGAAGTCCCTGGTTGTTTGGTAGGAATTCGTAAAAAGCCCACTGGACAGTAAGATTGAATAGTTCTAACATCACTTATGTGTACAGGATTGATTTTAGTGTCAGTTGTCATCTTAGTCAAAAAGTTACCCTGACTGGGGTCTGCAGGATGGCTCAGCAAGTGAAAATACTTGCTCTGAGTGTCTGGTCCCTGGGTTTGATCCCTGGAGCCCAAGTAAAGGTGAAAAGAGTGAACCAACTCCATAAAGTTTTTGTCTGGCCTCCACCTATGCCCCCACATTTCATACACATTTATTTTCTGATTCACTGATGATTTTCACCCCAAAAGCCAACGTCTGTTTCTACTGTGTTTATTAACCACTATAAACTTCTATATAAATTTCTGCTTGCTGTTAGTCATCTAGTAATGACATTCTGCATAATTTTTGTTCGTGAGCCTTTAGCTTTAACGCTTCATATTCACTGTACATTTGTTCAGAGCTAATTCTGGCTCTTTGAAAATATATTAGAAACATCGTCTTGGCAGGGAGGAGACATAACTGGCATAGTTTGAATATATTGTTCAAGCACATGAATATACACAGGTATATCACAAGACTGGAGACACTGAACCTGAGGAAACTCTAGTTCTGTATCCTCTTATTTTGAACATGAGTGCATATATTTGAACTGGCAGCTTGAGGTGGGAAAGTGGGTATTTCCTGATGAATTTGCACTCAGTGGATTCGTACTGTAGGCATTGAAGTATTGGTTAATCTCAGCAGTAGCCACTGCACTAGTCTTAAGACTTACAAGTCTCCATGAACAAGACACTAGGGTGAGGGGATATTTTATTCCTGATATTTATTATTGCAAATGCTTAATGGTAAGAAAAAGAACAAACAAAACTTTATTGTGTTTAGACCTGATCCAATATATTCTACTGGTGTCTTTGCCCCTCTCTAAAGTATGCTGTTGTGTTAGAGCAGGAGTTGACGAACTTTGTAGTCTGTCATCGCCCTCTGAAAGACCTCAAGTATCTTCTGTCCTTTATCATGAGCTTTCTATTTTGTCTTTTCCTTGTTCTTGGTCAGCATTAAGTTTTAGCTGAAGCAAAATTATAAAACCCTACCTATATAGAGTATAATTATGTAATTACTGTAACATGTCTTTAAGTTTTTTATAGATTTTATTTTATGTGTTATAAGTATTTTGCCTGCATATATGTATGTGCACCATGTGCATAGTACTGGCAGAGGCCTGAAAAGGATGTTAGATTTCCTAGAATTGGAGTTATGGATGGCTGTGAGCCATCATGTGCATACTGGGATTTGAATCTGGTTCCTTTGCAAGAGCAGTAAGTGCTCTTAACCATTTAGCCATATAACTCTTTAGGAAACAAGTGTTTTTTAAAAAATTAGTGCCTGGGCTGAGGGGATAGCTGACTTGGTAAAGTGTTTGCTAAATAAGCATAAAGACCTGAATGTGGATCCCAGGACCATGTGAAAAACTGGGTTTGGCAGTACATGCCTGTAACCCTAGCACTGGTGAGACGGGAGCATAGGATTTTTGAAGCTTTCTAGACACCTAGCCTTGCTGCACGGGTGAGCTCCAGGTTCAGTGAGAGGCATGGTCTCCAGAAGGAAGGTGGAAGGCAGTAGAGGAAGACATGTAATGTTGACCTCTGACCTTTACATATATACCCACCATGCTTCATTTGTTTTTTTGTTGGTGTGGGTGGTTGCCTGCTGCATGAGCTGCATGCAGTGGGTGTGGAAGACCAGAGGTGTCAGATCCTCTGGTACTGGAGTTACAGACAGTGGGAGCCACCTTGTGGGCACTGAGAAATGAACTTGGGTCCTCTGCAAGAACAGGCAGTGCTCTTAAATGCTGAGCCATCTCTTCAGGCCATCCCACCACACACTTTTTAAAAGGTGTGTGTGTGTGTCACCTGATCCTAGGAGTTGCCAAGTAGTAGTGAGTCCACTTTAGAAAGGATAGCGAAGCTGTGGAAATTTGTTGATATGCGCACATCTTTTTCCCCTTTCTTGAGACAGACTCTTTGTAGTTCTGGCTGGCATGTAGCACTGTAGCCTAGACTGTGAGCTTGCAGCAATGCCTGGCTCTGCCTCTGAAGTGCTGGGCTAGCAGGTGTGCACCACCATCGTGGCTGTCTAGATTTGTATAAAGGCCTACAATTGTCCAGTATTCTAAAAACCAGTGCATTGTACATTTTAGAATGCAGTTTTATTATATAAATTATATTTCAAAACTTTAAAAACTCAAAAATGTTACATTATAACATACCATTTCACTGTTTTCTTGCTTGATCTGGTTTTCTGTCAGGTTGAAAACAATATCTGTTAGCTGACTACATGGCTTTGTAAATTATTTTGTTGATTCTGAATCTAAAGTTTGTTCAGAGGGTATGTTTGTTTTTACATAAGAAGTTACCGGAGGAGACAATTCGAGGAAAAACAGGAGTGTTTGCTCCTTAACTAACAGCCAGGTGCTGTAGCCAGCGTTATGTATCTATCTGAATACTACATAAAAAAAAAAAACAACTTGAAATTTTATTTTCTTCCAATAAAATGATTTTATATCTTTGAGCCAAGTTTCTTTTTCTCTGTTGAAGTCTAGGAGGAAATATTTATTTCATGAAGATGTTTCTTCATAGGTAATTTCATTGAGATACTAATTCAAGTTCCCTAGTGAAGCTAATAATAAAACTGATCTTGAAACCTGGCTCTGTGTTAGTGAAGTAGAGCTGTGGTGGGTGTGGGCGGATACCACACGTGTTCACGTGGAGACCAGAACACCTTTGCCCGCTTAGCCGTTCTGCCAGCCCTGGACATTACTAGAATCACCTTCTGGCCCATTTCTTGAGCAAGTGAAAAGGAGTTTGGGATTGGCTGCGGTTCGGTGAATCAAAATGGAGGTAAGCAATGGAAAAGTCTTGGTATTGGAGACTAGAGCTGAGTGGTTAAAAACCCGTATGAGGGAAGTGGACCTATAGGATAGATTTTTGGAAATTGTAGGGGAAGTTCTCCAAAATGAGGTATAGTTTAGGACAAGTCATCAGAAACTACTTTGAAAATGTCTTCTTTCAGCAGTAAATGTAGCATAATTTTGAGTTGGTAATGAAATTAGAGAGTAGGAATAAAGCGGTGAATCTTGCTTGTTATACTATACTGTTTTCTTAATGCATGTAGAAATACATGTAGTTAAGCTAAAATGGTTTTGTATTAACTAATTTTTCCATTTACATGAATTTATTTTATAAAAAGATCTGGAATTTAAAAATTTGATGCATTTGTGGGAAAATGTGGTAAGTGGAAAGAATTTTAGGGAAGAGGGTTTCTTTTCTTTTTTTAAAGATTTATTTATTATGTGTACAGAAGAGGGCACCAGATCTCATTACAGATGGTTGTGAGCCACCATGTGGTTGCTGGGAATTGAACTCAGGACCTCTGAAGAACAGTCAGTGCTCTTAACCTCTGAGCCACCTCTCCAGCCCTGAAAGAGGGTTTCTTGACACTTGAATTTAAGAATATTATGTGTAACTTTGGTTGTAAAAGTATCTGGTTTGAAACTTGGCGGAATCTGAGGAGTTGGTTTTATAAAGAAGTAGGTGGGGAAATGTGCTATTTACAGCAAAGTAAAGACCTTGGGTCGGAGTGTATCTCAGTGTGAGAGCACTTAATGAACGTGGAGACCCAAGGGTGGTCCCCAGTACCAAGAACAGAGAGAAGAGAGGAAAAGAAGAATTCAAGAATTATGGCTCATGGGAACAATGAAGGAACACAGTATCTTCTGTTTATTTTAAAAACTTACCCTTTTTGTAGTTTAACTCTTTGTCTGTTTATGATAGGCCTGTCTACATACCTTGCTCTAAGCAATTGGAAAAGGTTTGGTTTAAACATAAGGATTTGACACCAGAAAACAGAATCTACATGAAAATAGTTACTAGTAATCAAAAGGATCCTTCCTTTAATGCACAGATGTCAATAAAAAATACACTTTTATATCCACAAAGCCCTGGTGAGAATTCAAGAGAAACTTTTCTTTGTGATTTAAAAAAGTTCTGTTAAAGATTTTCAAGTATAGATGGCAATATATGCTAAGTTCAGTAGCCCAGCACTGCTACCTTCCAAAATTTGCAAATAGTTGGCCTTTTATTGATTGATTAATATTGGTTTTTCAAGACAGGGTCTCTGTACATAGCTCTGTTTGCCCTGGAACTCTATTTGTAGGCCAGGCTGGCCTTGAATTCACAGAGATCAGCCTGCCTCTGCTGGGATTAAAGGTGTGCATCACCACACTCAGCTTACAGTTGGCCTTTTCTTACCATTTAATTACATTTATAATAATTTGAAAACAGACATGGTGGCACATATCTGTAACTCCTCACTCAGGCTGAGGCAGGCAGCACTTTAGTTTGAGGCTCTCTTCAAAGCTAAGCCTTGTCTCAAAAAGAGAAATGGTTTTGTGTGTGTGTCATAGACCCAAATTAAAATTAACTTCTAAGTCCATGAATTTAACTTTTTTCTTTTTGAANCAAGTGCAGGTTAGACAAATTTAAATTAGAAAATGGAAGGGAAATAAAATGATTGCACTAAATGCTATACCTGTTCATTTTAGGTAAGGTGTTTTAGTATTTCTTTCCCTTCTGCTTACATTGGGATTTTTCCTGTTTGAAGACAAAGTCTTCCCCATGTACCAGGAAATTGTTTATTTATTTTTCTGAACAGTAATTGTGAGGATTTTGAGAGCATCCCATTATTGCCTTGGCTACATTTCTGGAAGTAGAATTGGTAGAAGAAGGTTATGGGGTTTTGTTTTGTTTTTTAGTTCTTGTTATTATAACTTCAATTTCTCTGAGGAGTTGAAATGCATCAGCTATGTCTCAACAGCTTTTGTCTTTATGCTGGACTCAGCACAATAGATGTATGAAGAAGTGTAGCTCATTTTAATTTATGCTTTTGAGTTTTGCTTGGTGAGGTTGCCTATTGGTTTACTGTTTATTGACATTCCCTTTGTTAATTGAGCTCACTGTGTAGTTCCATTTCACTGTCTCTGGAGTTTTTAGTTGTATTCATGGAGAGAAGGGGCATGTGCTACTGCACATGTGAAGATTAGAGGACTTACATGCAGGACAGGACCCTCAAGCCTAGGGCATCAGACCTAAGTCCCAGGCTTAGCAGCAAGCACTGGGGAGCCATCTTACAGGCCCTCTCTTGCTGTCTGTACTTGTTCTTGATCGCTCCATACACAGGATTTGTCTTTCAGCTAGAACAGCATGTCTTACTGTGCTTGCCTTCCCCAATCTCTTTGTTTTCTCCAACATTAGGAAGAGTACTTTCTTAAACGTAGCTTTGGTAAATGACATACTAAAGCCCTGAAATGAAATGCTGTCTCAGAGGCACTGTACGCTACCCTTAACCTAATTGTCCTAGCAATAAGTTTCATGGAGTTGTCTTTGGGCTATAATTAGCTGGATAAGCATTTTTTCCAGAAATGATTGTTATCTTTTGTTAAGAAATTTATGTCATTTTATGTTTATGTTATTAAACATCACAGTTGTGTTGGCTTTAGCTTTTGATTTGGTATGAACTAGTGATCTGATGATATACTGAGTCAAATGTACAAAAGAGGAGGAAGAGTGGAATTGATGCTTTTACCTGTGTCTCACTGGAAGAATTCAGCACCTGCCTGTCACTGGGTGTGACTCTTNTGGAAGCATTCGCCCCTTTTTTGTACCATGTGTACATGTGGGGGTAGAGGGCAATTTCCCGGTCTGGGGATCCAACTCAGTCTTTGGTGACAAGTGCCTTTGCCATCTATCTCACTGGGCCAATCTTGGGTAGTTGTTGTTGTTTGGGTTGGAGCTTTTGTTTTCTTTAAACTTTGTGATTAAATAAATAGAAATAACAGGACTCGAGGGGGAAAATGCTTTGTCATCTTGACGTTTATATAATAGTAAAGGAAAGAATAGTAGATACACTTAAAATCCATTGCGAAGTAAATTTGAGAAAAATGAAATTTTGAAGTTGAAGAGAAAGAAAGGTTGGGCTAAGTACCTTTTGAAAGGAACTCAGAAAGGAANAGTACGTGAGGAATTTAGGCATGTGCTGGGGAGATGGCCCTGTGATTAAAGTGCTTGCTGTAGCAGCACATCCTGGAAACCCAGTGCTGCCAGGGCAGAGACAAGTCCTGGTCAGCCAGTCTGGACAGTTAATGCCCTCCAGATTCAGTGAGGTCTGTCCCAAACAGGCAGTAGAGGACATTTGACTTTGACCACTGGCCTCAGTGGCACACACACACACACACACACACACACACACACACACACACACACGTACTGTACATACCTTTCTTTTAAAAATTAAGATGGGCTGGAGAGGTGGTTCAGTGGTTAAGAGCATTTGTTCTTTCCAGGGTCCTGGGTTAGAGTCACAGCACCCACATGGTTGTTCACAGTTGTCTCTGGTTCTATTACGCCCATGATACGTGCAAATGATACTTATACATATATATTTTAAAAATTAAGACTGCTATGGAATTTCTTAATTATTTTCATTTCCTTGATAGTTTAATTTCAGGAATAGAGTCTATACCAGCTCATTTTTATTCGTCCAGTTGTGTTTCTCTTACGAATATCTAGCCATTGCTAGTTACCAACAGTCAGAACATTTTCACCAACAGTTTATAACTGAGAAAAAATTTTGTCAAGTGAAGACTGCATAACAGTTTTTTTCAGAAAGATGTTGGATGTGACTTCATCCTGAATCGGTTAGAAAAACAGAGGTCGGATGAGGGAATCAGGTCGTTTTAATAAATAGCATTAGGACTGTCAGTCGAGGCCCTAGAAATAAGCTCCCTTTCTTAAAATTCATACAAAGTGAGTGTATAAAGTGAAATGAAAGCTGGTTTAAGTAAAAAGTGACTTCCAAACTACCTAAATAGATAGGAAATACTACTAAAAACCCAGCGTATTACCGTGAAGATGGGGTTTTGTTAGAGGTGTTGATGGAAAACAGTCAGAGGCTTGAAGTTGATCACAGATGTTAACAGAGTGAATGAGCACTGTTTTATTTAAAGCAATAAATACACCGCTCTTGCATGGGTACCGACAGTGTGATTCCTTTAACCTGGGACTGTTACCTTATGTACCAAAAAAAATTGGGAGTTTAAACGTCTCCACGTGGAGTGATTATCCTGGATTATCTGAGGGGGCCCTGTATAATCACTGAGTCCTTATCCAAGAATGGCAGGAGACAGAAGGAAGACAAGGCAAGCAAAGGTCAGAGAGGAAGAGGGCACTGTGCTGATGCCTTGAGGGTGGAGGAAGAGGCCATGCACCATAGGCATGTGGTCAGCCAGTAAAGCTGAAATAGCAAGAAATGGATTCTGCTCCAGAGTCTCCAGGAGTGCAGCCTTTCTACCATGTTGATGTTGACTAATGAAACTCTGACCTTCAAAATACAAAGTGTGTTGCTCCAAGCCTTTTTAGGGTATTAAGCTTCTATTGCATCAGTAGAAAAGCAGACAAGCTAATTCACTCTTAAGAATATGTTAATTTGGGAAGACATCTGAGCTCTGGAATTTTAGGATGTCCCACTTAAAAAATAAGCTGGGATAGTTAGATCTCAAAATCATATCATTTGGTATTATTGTACTTAAGGGGAAGGCATGGTGGTCAACTTCAAATATTTTGTCTTTTGAGGGATCCCTGCTCTCTGCCTGGGTCTGAATTGTGGGCTAGTACAAGCAACACTGATGGAACCATGGTACTGATTGACTAGGAGTTACTAAAGTCTTGGTACTCACCAGAAAGCTTTCTCCGAGTGTAGCATTTGGGCAGCATCACATCAATATAAAAATAAGAGTACTTGGCTATACGAGCTTGAGGACCATGTAAAAGGCTGGTCGGGTTGTGTGAGCATGCTTGTAACGCTGTTGATGTGGTGAGTGGAGACAGGAGCTCTGGAGCTTAACTTCACTGAGGGATCCTGTTTCAGGGGAATAAGGTAGAGAGTGACAGAACAGTGCTCCATGACCTTTGTGCTCTGCCCATACACACACACACACACACACACCACAGTCACATGTAAGTACACAGACAAAACCAATAATTTTTAAAAATTAAAAAACAAGATTCTCAGGCTAGAGAGATAGCTCAGCAGTTAAGATCACTTGTTCTTCCAGAGGCCCCCAGTTTAATTCTCAGCAACCACATGGAGGCTCACAACCATCTGTAATGAGATCTGGTGCCCTCTTTTGCCCTGCAGGCATACATGGCAGGCAGAACACTGTACACATAATGAGTAATTTTTATTAAAAAAAAAACAAAAAACAAAAAACCAAAGTTCTCAGGGCATTATATTGCTCGTTTACTGAGTGCTTATATGCCAGTGTTAGGCTTGAGATATATGTACGTTGCCTTATTTAATTTTAACAACCTTATGAAGCATGATAACATGCTTTTTTCAAATTAAAAAAAATCTTACAGTTTGGAATGCTTAGCTAGAATGACATGTATGAATGATTAAGTTTGTGTGTGGAATTATGTTCATTCTGTTTGTGCAAGTGGAGATGAGACTTAATCAGATGGTTGGGCTACCAGGAAACTAATGCCATTGTCATGAAAGCAAGTTATTAAGAAGCAGGCTTGGACCTTCTACAAAGCGAGTTCCAGGACATCTAACACAGAGAAACCCTGTCTTGAAAAATAAACAGCAGCAACAACAAAAAGAAGCAGGCTTGGTCCCTTGTTCTCTCCTCTCCTCTCCTTTC
>LZPO01034855.1:310448-323044 GCA_001675575.1 Neotoma lepida
CAGAAGAGGGCGCCAGATCTCATTACAGATGGTCGTGAGCCACCATGTGGTTGCTGGGAATTGAACTCAGGACCTCTGGAAGAACAGTCAGCACTCTTAACCTCTGAGCCATCTCTCCAGCCTGCCTATTTGTTTTCTAATGAGAGACAGAAAGGGTGTGGACTCAGAGGGGAAGTAGGGAGGACCTCAGAGGAGTTGGGAGGAAAACCATAGACTATATTGCATGAAAAAAAAAAACTTGATTTTTTTCTTTCTTTTAACAAAAGAAAAAATTTTTTAAAATTTGAGTTTCTCTACATGAAAGGTTTTGTTTCTGTGTTGGTAGAACTTTCCTATAGGAAGGAAACTTGAGTTTGCATTTGGAAGGTACAGTTTTTCTTGCTATAGTTCTTACTTCAAATGAGAGTGTGTCCTTTGTCACTTCTTATCTATAGTATATATCTTACAAGTTAAACTAGACAGAATTTTGTTTTAGCAACAGAACTTGAAAGGTGTTTTAAACGGGTGGGGGTAGGGGTCTGTGTTGACTTTTTTTGAGACCTAATGCCATTTGCTTTTTAGGCTCACCTCCACCCCCAGTAAAAGCCTCTTCTGAACTTGCACAAGCTCCCACAAACTCCATGCCTACTGTACCACAGTTGCCCAGCTCTGACGCCTTTGCTGCTGTGGCTCAACTGTTTCAGACAACTCAAGGCCAGCAGGTAAGCTGCTGAGTGAGCAAACGGCTTGCAGAGCTAGGTTCTGTTGGCGTTGTTCCCCATTTCTCCTTCATATGTTCCTTGATGGGAGAAAATGTCTTCTTCTCCGTCAGAGTAGCCTTCACTAGGGAGCACATGTAACGAGTTAGAGCTAACAAGGGAAATGTGAATGTGGAAAATAAGGCAGTGATAATACCTCTTTGAAAGACCTTGAGAGCTGTTGAAGTGGCAGGTGGTGTTGTTCACATTTCTAGTATTTCTGACTGACTCAAGATTATATGGAGTGAAATTCTCTGTATTTCTAGAAAACTTGCTGTTACAAGTCCATGTGTTTCTCTTTCTTTGAGCTTTGTTTGTACCTTTGGATTGTCAGCATTCATTTTTAACCGTAACCAATACACTATAATATTCATTCACAAATGTAGCTGTTAGTGAAAGGTGGACTCTGTCAGTTTACTTACTGCCTATGCTATCTCAGTCACTCTGAGATTCTTTTCTTTTTAGTAAATTAACTTTGATGATGATGCTTTGTTTTGTGGTTTATCGGTTTTCCCATTCTTTAAGCTTCAGCAGATCCTTCAGACTTTTCAACAACCTCCAAAACCACAGTCTCCCGCCCTTGACAATGCTGTGATGGCTCAGGTTCAGGCTATCACAGCTCAGTTAAAGACAGCTCCTACACAACCACCTGAGCAAAGCGCTGCTTTCCCCCCACCTGAACAAAAAACTGCATTTGACAAGGTACGCTTCTCTCACATCGCCCCACTGTCTGTCTTACCCATATGCATTGTGGGCTCTCTTCTGCAGCTTCTGTGATTGTTCGTTTGTGGTTTGATGAGTTTTTCTCAGTATCAAAATGTTTTTTTCCTGCTTANATGTGTCATGCAGGCTTGCTATAAACAAGTTTACAGAATAAAGAAAAGTGAACATAAGGAAATTCTTCACTAGCCCACTCGTGCCTAGTGAGGATGCTGTCGTGTTTTGTTGTATGTTTTCCAGAAGTAATATACTATGAGTGTGAGCTCTTGTTTTGATCTTTATTGTTAGGTTTGTCCATTCAGCGTGAATGGTTATTATGATTCCAGTAGATGGAGACCTCAGAGGGTTATCTGTTCTGCTACTGATAGACATTTGCTGTTGCTGTGAAAATTGTAGTTATCTCTCTGCTTACTCAGTGGGACTTGCCATCCTTAGGAGCTCTGTGGCTGTGTGGCTGTGACCAAATACCCAAGAGAACGATTGAAAGAGGGGAGATTAATTTTGGTTCCTGGTGTCTGAGAGTTGAATCCATGGTTGCAGCAGGACCACGTGGCAGATGAGCCTCTTCAGTTTAAAGTGAACAGGAAGCAAGGGGAGGGGATGAAACTTAACAGGCATGTTTAGATACTGCCACCAGGGGTGTGAGTGTGCTGTGGGCTTCAACCCAGACAGCTCTACTTTTGTCTCTTGTATTTTTGTTTGGGTTATGACTAGGTTAAAATTTCTTTTTCCAGTTAAAAAAAAAAAAGATTGTTTGAAAATCATAGCATTAAATGACATGTTTGATTTCATGATTTCTAAAATTTATGATTCTTTCTCACATGAGATATAAAAATTTTATCACCAATAATCAGTGTGGTAGGTAAATGCCAGTTTTCATTATTTTAGCGTAGTGATTAATAAGTGGCTACTGATTTTAAGAAAGACTGGATTAAATTTTGAGTAAAAGAATAAACAGGGCTAGAGAGATGGTGTAGTCAGTGAAGTGCTTGCTCTGCAAGCATAGTGACCTGAGGTTCCATCCCCAGTATCCACGTGAAAGACCCAGCCCAGCCGAGTCTGTGAGACACAGAGCAAGACCGAGAATGACGACGATACCCAGCATAAACCTGAACTACACCACACACATACACGAATAAGGAATATATATTTGTAGGGGAAACAGCATACAGTTACAAAGCAAGAAGAAGCTATTCCACAGTGCTTTGAAAAGATGTGTTTGTATGTGTGCTTACAGGTCTGTTTCCACGTACAGGTGGANAGAAGTGCCTGTGGTTTTCATCTGGAAATCACTCCGTTCTTTGTGACCTACCCCTTCCTCCAAAGAAGTCTCTGTAGTCTTCTAATAGTTGTCTGCTTCTGTGTCCTGTGTNTGTCTCTCTAGTCGTTCTGTTCTGTTCTGTTTGTTTTGTTTGTTTGTTTGTTTTGACATTGCCTTGTCACACCAATTTCTGCATCGTAACAGTTAAAGAGATAGATAATTGGTGCTGGGGATTGAACGCAGGGTCCCAGCCATGCAGGTACCCGACCACTCAGCACATGGATACATGCCTTACTTCCCAGTGTCCCTCTGCTGAGCTCTTTCTCAGGCTCGCTTGGGCTATTCATGGTCTTAGGTATAGTGGTACAAGTGGTATCTGTGATGGGTGGGTGATTGGATGGGAAGATTTTCCTTAGATTTATTTTATTTTATGTGTATAAATGTTTTGCCTGAATATATAAAGGTGAACTATGTGCATGCCTGGTGCCCATGGGGGTCAGAGAAGGCATCCAATTCCCTGGAACTGGAGTTACAGAGGGTTGTGAGTCAGCCACCATGTGGGTGCTGGGAACTGAACTGGGTCCTCTGGAAGAGCAGCCATAGCTCTCAGCTGCTGAGCTGTCGCTATAGCCATGTGAAATTTTTCTTGAGTTCCTTTGTGTACTGTAGAAAGTCAACAAATTTTATGTTTTTTCTGGCAGATGANCAGGCTGTGATTCCATGTAAAAATTAACAATGTAGATGTGCCTGAGAACATTCTGAGGAGTAGCAGACTAGAAATTCAGCCAGAGTTTCTGTGCTGTGGCATTCTTCAGAACATCCCAGTTCTTGTTGGAAAGGTCAGGTCCAGAGCCCACTTACTTGTCAAGGACAGTAAGGTGCTATACTCCAGGTCTGCTGATGAAGTGACAATGTGATATAAAATATTTTACCTTCACAGTAACATCCACATTACACTGGACCTTATGACTGGTCCCTTATATATTAGTTATCCAGATTAACATATATTACCTATCAAAACATGCTTGTTGGGTGGACAGTACCATAAATGCATCCCTTTAGCTTTGGGTTGTATTGCTACAGAATCTCCATAGTAAACTAAAATGTTTTGATGGTTTTCTTTGTATAGGCCTTACATACTTTCTTGTTTTATTGATCCTTGGATTCCTTTTTTAATGTTTCTTAGCACTTTTAATTTGGTTAATAATGCCATAGAGAAAAGGCTGATGTTTATCTCACATGTAACTGGTTACAGTATTGAGTGCTTAGTTTTCTAGGTGGTTCCCTTGGGATTTCTAGGTAGTACTGAATTTGACATTCTTCAACATCTGTTCCTGTTACATTTCTTCTTACACCAGTGGTAGGAAATACTGAATAGAGACTGTAGCAGTGGGAATCCTTATCTTGCTGATTTACCTGAAGTAGTTGTTAGTTCCATCAGGTTTGCAAAAAGGAATTCTCTGCTGGGGGCTGGAGGTGTGGGTGTGGATGTGTATATGTTCTGTGCTTTTTCATTCGACTGAAGTCTGTTTTCAGCTAGGCACTGGGAATGCTTTTACTCAGATCTTCCTACATCTTCCATTTCCTCTCAACCATCAAAAATTAATTTTTTTGATAAACTAGAGATTCTATAATTTATTTAAGTCTTTTTCCAGATCAAGATGTATGAATATTAAAATTTAAATAATGTATCTTGTTGGTACTATAAAGTAAATTAGTATTTACTAAACTATAAAGTACCTGAAGTATAGATTATATTCAGAAAACACTAGTTCTTTTATAAAGAAATTTGCTATGTCAAATACTCTTTACACTTTGTTTAGTTCTGTGTACCTTGTTACCTCAGGAAAGCCCTCCCATTCATGCCTTAGAAGTCTGTTCATAAAATGCACCAGTGTTTGGAGGCAGAACAGAAAATATGAGTTAGGAACCTGGGGTGGAAACCATGANCACAGTAGGCACAGCTGGGAAGAAAAGTTTGCATTTTAGAAGCTGAGCACAGGCGTTTAAAATATAAAAGACCAGTGTCCACCCGTGAGTCAACGTTCACCAACAGTAGTTTGGTTTATGTTTCTTACCCTCCTGAGCCTTGAGTTTTTTTGTCTATATAAAAAAGAAGTAGATATATATTGCAGGTTTTTTATGATTACAAAATATAACTATTCAATGTATTGTATTCCCTCTTTTTAGTAAGATTAATTTTTTTATAAGTACGATGTGTGGGAATGATGTATGTATGCCATGGTATACATGTGGATGGAGGGCAGAGGACAGTTTTGTGGCGTCTTCCCCTTCTCCCCTTTGGTTGAGTTCCAAGGACGGCTCTCAGAGGTGTCAAGTTTGCATGACAGGCAGTTTACTTGCCTAACCATCACCCTGGCCTAATAAGTTTTATTTTAAATTTAAACTTATTTTAATTTTACTGTTATTTTTAACTTTTTATCTTAAAATACTATTATTTTTTACTTTTAATTTTTAAATTTACTTTTTATTTTATATTTGTTCTAGATTTGTGAACTTGTGGATTATGTGGATTTTTTGTTTTCAAATTATTTTATGTGCATTGGTGTTTTGCTTGCATGTATGTCTGTGTGAGGGTGCCAGATCTTGGAGTTCCAGACAGTTGTGAGCTGCCATGTGAATGCTGGGAATTGAACCTGGGTCCTCTGGAAGAGCATTCAGTACTGCTCTTAACTACTGAGCCATCTCTCTAGCCCTTGTTTGTTGTTTTTAATGAAAGTTTCTGGTAATTGATGTAAGCTGTAAAATTTTGAGAAGGAGCTACTCAAGTAAACAGCTGAAGAGATTTCTTCTGTTCCTGTCCTACACCATAATTTTTTCTTTCCTTATATTAGCATATTCTTGGCCAGGCAGCCCATGGAGATACACGTCTAGCTGTCTGAAAGCACACACCTGTTTGCATGTACACAGAACTCTAGAAGCTTCAGTCTAAGCAAATAAATATTTTAGATACATAGATGTACTGCTAAATTAATTATGAAATAAGTAGGTAATATTCAGAAAGAAAATACTGCTTTTATAATTGGAGAAGGAATGTAGAATTTAAAGTTGTATCTTTTCTAATGTGGCGTTTATGTCAAAATTGTCTATGTTTGGACCAAGCTCCCCAGGACACACAGGAACAAAAGAAACGTGTGCACAGCATGGTAGGGTTGTAGCTGATGTAAACATCTGTTATCTGTAATGTTTCTGATTTGGTGATTCAGTCTGTATTTTAAGTGAAACATTGCCGTACACATTCCAGAAGCTGCTCGATAGATTCGATTATGATGACGAGCCTGAAGCTGTGGAAGACTCAAAGAAAGAGGACGCGACCGTCCCCGCTGCAGCCCCCGCTGCTGCTGCTGCCCCTCCTGCCCCCACTGTGGCCACACCTGCTGTTGCTCCTGCTGTGCCGGTACCTTCTGCCACCTCTCCCCCTCCTCCACAGGTGCCATTGTGAGTTTCTTTAATTCTTTGATAGTTGGTAAAAGTTACAAAGTTATAAAGCATAATCTAAGCAACAATTAGGATTAAAAACACATTTCTGTAGGGCTTTTGTAAATTTATATTAAGAGAATTTGTATCCTTTTCAGAGTTAGAATTTTAAATGTGACTTTTATGTTGGATTAATATTTGTTGATTACCTGTGACTCCTGAGTGGCATTCTGTAATGTAAATGTGACTAAGAGTCTTAAGTGCTTTTGAATGAGTAATAAAAGTACTCACCTTGTTTTAGTGGCTATCCTGGGGACGGCATGCAGCAGCCAGCCTACACACAGCATCAAAATATGGATCAGTTTCCACCTCGNATGATGGGAATGCAGCAGGATACAGTGCACCATCAGGTACAGACATTTTTTTTGTCTTGAGTTTTATGAACTCAAGATCTGTTCTTGGAGACCTGTTTGTACCCTGAGCACTGTTGTTACTGTGTAATTTGCTAAGAGAACTGCAGCTCCAGTGAGAGCTGTGGAATGACAACTATTTTGAGTTACTTTTTATCTTCATTACAAGTTTATAAACATAACATGTTCATCTAATAATAATAGATATTTTAGTTAGAATAGTGACATTATAGTTCTATTTAAAGACACTCCTTAGTCATACAGCTATTTCCTTTGCTGGAAGGTCTCTTTCCTGTGTGCTGTGATGATTGGCTACTGTAAAGAGCTTTCAGGTTTGGTGTTGGTAATATAGATAGTTTGAATTATGCAACAAAAACATATATAGCGCGCTGGAGAGTTAACGGAGATCAGAGGTTGGGTCATCAGATTTATTTTGCTACATACTGTAAGCTCACTTTGCTATGAATCTAAATTAGGGGTGGGATGGGGGCTTTAAAGACAGAGCCTGTGGCCCCCTCCCCCCCACTATAATCATTCTAGATAATCTGTGGCGTTTTATTTGATTTTTTAATACAATGATTTTCAGGTACAACCAGCCTTGGGAAACACTGCTTTATAGCCTATGAAAAGGGTGTCCAAATACATCCTTAGACTACAAATTTTCTTGTCTGTATTATTTCCAGATCATTCTTTCATTTGATGACATATAGTTGGTACTGTGATATTAATGGCTTATTGAGGATGCCTGTTTAAATAATGAAGAAAACACATGAACATAATGCCAGATATTAGACATGTATTACCACCAATTTCTCTTTGTTGGTTGGTTAATTTTTTGAGACAGGGTTCCTTTGTGTAACATCCCTGGCTGTCTTGGAACTCACTGTATAGTCAAGGCTGGCCTTAGACTCACAGAGATTTGCCTGCCTCTGCCTCCCAAGTGCTGGGATTAAAGGTGTGCGCCACCATGGCCCAACTCTACTGACAATTTCTAAATGCTTATAGAAAGGTATTGGGACATGATTAGTTGCTTTGGTGTTGGAATTGTACATGCAGAAACGGCAAATTGTGCTTTGCTCTTACATTGTGGCTTTTATTTAGATTTTTTTTTAATTGTACACATAGTTAGGTATGGTGTTAACACACAGTCTCAGCATTTGAGGGACTGAGACAGGAGGATTGTATGTTTCAGGCCAGCTTGGGTTATACTGTAAGACTTTTTTTTTTTTTTTTTTTTTTCTTTTTTGGTTTTTCCAGACAGGGTTTCTCTGTGTAGCTTTGCGCCTTTCCTGGAACTCACTCTGTAGCCCAGGCTGGCCTCGAACTCACAGAGATCCGCCTGCGTCTGCCTCCCGAGTGCTGGGATTAAAGGCGTGCGCCACTACCGCCCGGCCTGTAAGACCATTTTAATTTTTGCTTGTTGTTTTGTTTTGAGCTTGTTTCTAAGATAAGGTCTTGCTATGTGTAGTTCTGTCTGTCCTAGAATTCCATTTGTAGAGCAGCCTGGTCTTGAACTCATGACACTCAGGTATACACCATCATGCCTAGCAAACAAAATCCTTTTTTCCTAGGAATCTAGAAATGACAACCATTTTTCCTTTTATTATAAAAGCTTAGTTTACTGTTAGAAAGTTGAAGGAAGATGATTTGTGATTGAATACCTCTTTGGCTCGGGCTAGACTGTCATGGTACCTTGGGTAAATAAAGCTGCATCTTGAATCACTGTTGAAAATTCTGAATGAGTTGTAGAACCTGCCATCTATGTCAAACTTGAATATGTAACAATGGTTCGGAGAAAAGTTATACATACAGAAATCAGGTAGCTTTTCTTAATTAAAATTTATTGAAGTTTTATATAAAATAACTTTTCAAAATTATTTTTGGGTGCTGTTACTTAAAATAGATTTAACTCTTCTTTAAAATGAAAGGTTCCACTTCCTCCTAATGGACAGATGCCAGGGTTTGGGCTTCTCTCTGCACCTCCATTTCCTCCTATGCCTCAGCCTGGGATGGCGCAGCCTGGAATGGCTCAGCCTGGAATGACCCAACCTGGGATACCTCAGCCTGGGATGCCTCAGCCTGGAATGGCCCAACCTGGGATGCCTCAGCCTGGGATGCCTCAGCCTGGAATGGCCCAACCTGGGATACCTCAGCCTGGGATGCCTCCAACTCCACCAGTACAACCAACTTTCCAATCTACTTTTCAGCCACAAAATGAGCCCCTTTCACAAAAGCCACATCAGCAGGTAATGATTTCTTGGGTTGGTTTATATGCACGTTCCTTCTTCTTTGTCTGCTGTTTCAATTGTGAAGATCTNTGGGCACTCATTAACATTTTGTTCCAAGAGTTGTGTGGAAAGTCCACACAACAGTACTGTCAGCTGTGAGGATTGAAGTTAGTGCTAATAGATTCGACCAGAGCCTAGTTGACTATGTTTTATGGTGCTTGTTAAAAATGTAATTTATACAGAGTGACTCCCCCTTTTTTGCATACCATATTAAAGGGTTTGGTTTTCTTTCAGTGGTGGCTAGTCATTATTTGGTCCAACCAGAAAATTAGTATTTCTAAGATTTTGGCCTCTTGTCCTTATGATTTCCAGATTCCTCATTTTCTGATATTTTTACTTTTATTTATTTATTTTTCTCTTTTAAGGAAATGGAAGTAGAACAGCCTTGTATCCCAGAGGTTAAGCGGCATGCGCCTGAGAGCAGAAAGTCAAGATCTAGGTCAGCATCCAGGTAACTTACAGGAAAGCTGCAGCTCTGTGCCTGAGGAGATGGGAAGAGTTGATTGCACTGTTTCCTCTGGTTTTGTTTTGAGATAGGGTCTCACTATGTAGCCCTGGCTGGCATGAAACTCAATATGTAGACCAGGCTGGCCTTGAACTCAGAGCAATCCACCTGCCCCTGCCTTCTGGGTCCTAGGATTAAAGGTATAGCCACCATGCCTAGCTTTAGGTTTTTCTGATATTCACAGTGTTAACAACACNTGGTACATAAGGAGAAGGCATCAAAAGTCATGTTGTTTTTTATTTTGTTTTTTAGTCCTGTCTAGTGTTGTAGTTAGTTGGTAGAGTGCTTTCCTAGTGTGTCTAAAGCCCTGGGCTCAGTCATTAGCACTGTGTGGTCTGGTGATAGATGCCTATAATCCCAGCGTTNGGGCATCAGAAGTTTGAGGCCAGCTTGGGATACATGAGACCCTCCCTGTCTTACAAAAGACTCAAAAAAAGTAAAAATGTTTTCAATTCCAAAGCACCTTACCTACATTTCATTTGAGTTGGTTTAGTACCTTGTGAGTATGTGGTTTTGTGGGAGTTGTGTGTTCAGTGTTACCAACAAACATGGAAATGTCATAGCTGTGTCACAGTTGAAGTGTGTTTTTAATTGCTGAAGAGAAGACATTCTTAGAAGAAGGTGTAGTAGCAGCAGTGTTTCCAGCCCTGAGGACCGGCTTCTTAACCCACACAGATGGAATTGGGGTTAGTGTTAGAGATGTTAAACAGAGAGGACAGTTGTAAGTGGTCCAGCCATATTTAATTTTGTTTAAATTATACCCATGCATTCCTTGTTACTGAGTTCTTACAGATCCAAACGTTCACTCACCTAGTCATATTTCTTTTTTCAACTTAATATGTGCATCTTTCCCTTCTTCGTACTATTTATCTCCTTCATGAAAATGTATTAGGTCACCAAAAAGGAGAAGATCTAGATCTGGCTCTAGGTCTCGGAGATCCCGCCACAGACGTTCTCGGTCCCGATCCAGGGACAGGCGCCGGCACTCACCTCGGTCTAGATCTCAAGAAAGACGAGATCGAGAAAAAGAGAGGGAACGGCGACAAAAAGGTCTTCCTCAGATCAAGGCAGAAACTGCAAGTGGTAAGTAATGGGCCTTTCTTCACACCTGTTTCATTACTTTTTCATGTTGTGGGTTTAAGATGTTTTATGACTGTTAGCAAAGTCATAAATGAAACCCTTATCATCATGGTTACGCTTTTTTTCTGAATATGCTTCCTTATGTCTTACTTGGGTGCTACACAGTCTTGGTGCTTCTGTATACAAGAAGGTGTCTTTCCATTGGCATAACTGTGTCCCTGTTTGATAAAGATTTAGCTGTTTACAGAATGTGTTAGCTTGGGTTACCTCTTGATTTTCATCACTTTTAGAACATGCATAGTAGAAATATTCTTGTCGTAAATCATTAACTATTACAATTTAATTCATAATAGTGACCAGTATGTATTTAAAATGAGGCTTATACATAGGAGACACCATAAAGAAAGTCAAGTTAGAAGTGGGTGGCTGCATATGTTAAAGGTTGGGTTCGTTGGTAACAGAGACTTAGGTTCAAGTCCTTGTTCTGTGCTTTGCCAGCAGATAGTGATAGACAAGCCATGGCTGTTAGGGCCTGGGTGATCATGGGTATTATTAGGTCTAGTCACAAAGACCATTGTTTTTTCAATTTTTATGTCCTGGTTTAATTTCTAAATACCCAATTTTTTAAACTCTTTAAATTTATATGATTTATAAATAGGATTTCCCATTTAAACTTTTGGCATTGTAATGTCATGCAGTAATGACATATAATGATGTGTTGTGCTGCTTGGGATGAAATGAGTGTTTTCATCACTAATTTCTTTTCAGTTTGTAGTACCACACTGTGGGTGGGACAGCTGGACAAAAGGACTACTCAGCAGGATGTTGCCAGTCTCTTAGAGGAGTTTGGTCCAATTGAATCAATTAATGTGAGTACTTATTCACCCAGGAGTGCTGAGCAAGATGTACCCAGTCATTTTTGAGACTGAGGCCTTGAGCTCTGAGGNGGAATGTGCATGGGGTTGTGGAAGGAAGGCAGTTGCAGGCTGGGCTGCTCCTGGTCGCCTTAACATTCTATGTAGTTGATGTTTCTTGAACAGACATGTTTAAGTTAAAATATCTTTCTAGAAAAGTCTGTAACAAAATTTGCACAACTTAATCAAAACCAAACTTGAATTGCCAACTTCAGTGAGTTTAACGCTACAGGTGTGTCTTTTTGGTGGCAGTGCTGGGGGCTAAAGCTTTGTGCATGCTTGACAAGCGCTCGGCTGCTTACCTGGGCTGTAGAGCGCTGCTAAGAAGGGGGTAACGGCTGCTGGCTGCAGTCTGTGTCGTCTTGTTGGTTTTGTCATTGCTTTTCGTAACACTGAAATACTTTGGACAGATGATTCCTCCCAGAGGTTGTGCCTATATTGTTATGGTTCATAGGCAAGATGCATACCGTGCCCTGCAGAAACTGAGCCGGGGAAACTACAAAGTGAACCAGAAATCCATAAAGGTACATTTTTATCATTTATAAAGGGGTTTAATGTAGAATTACATAGGGGTTTTTTTGTTTTAACTAATTTTGCTGTTTGAGAATGGCTTGAGACATAAAAGCCTCCTAAAAAAACAATCACACATTATGTGACAATTTCCTTAGTTTCTTTTTGATTAAGAAATTTTTTTTTTTCATGCATTGTATTCTGATCAAGCTTTTCTCCTCCCAGATCCTACCCCCACCCCAATTCTGTACCCTCTGTCCCTCTTTCAAAAATGAGCAACAACCTAAAGGAAAACATCACACACTCCACAAGTGAAAAACCAAAACACACAAGCAAAAGAACAATAAGACAGAAATGCCCAACAAAACAGCTGAAGACCAAGTCTACCCCACCCCACCCCCCAAAAAAATAAATAAATAAAAATAAAACCTGAGTTTAGTGTTAGCTGTCCACTGGCATGGGGCCTACCCAGAAATTACTATCCCCAGGGAGGCTCTGTTGGAAAAGGATTTTTCCTTTGTAAGACGATGTCAGTTGCAGGTGAGTTCTTAGTTAGAGGTGGGAGCCCATGTCCGTTTCCCATTCTCAGTGCTGGTGTTCTCTCTGGCTTGAACCAGTGCACACCCTATACATGCCCCCATGTCTCTCACATTTTATATGTGTATCAGTACTGTTTACTTGGAGTTATCCATCCCCTCTGGCTCTTACAGTCTTCCACATAATTCCCTGAACC
>LZPO01034855.1:325565-336903 GCA_001675575.1 Neotoma lepida
TTTGCACCTTTCCTGGAACTCACTCGGTAGCCCAGGCTGGCCTCGAACTCACAGAGATCCGCCTGCCTCTGCCTCTCGAGTGCTGGGATTAAAGGCGTGCACCACCACCGCCCGGCAAAAGATTGTTTTTTAAATCTTCCTGTTCTGTCTGAAAAGTGAATCAGTGGACATACTAGTTTTTCATATTTTGGTAAATTGCATCTATTTTTGAACTCCCATTTTTTTCATAAATGTTAATAAAACCAGAATAAATTTAGATTGTTTCACAAGTGTGTGGATTACTCAGTGCCCTGACCTACAATGTCTTAGATATGAAATCCAAAACCACTAGTAATTTATGTTATTTTTGATTCTTATTAGGCTTTCATTCTTCAGGGCGTTAGTATGTTCTGAACTCAGAGCCACATACCCAAGTCCCAGCTGCTTTGTGAAAAGGGAATCATTTCTTTTTTTCTTTCTTTTTTTTCTCTCTCTCTCGCTCTCTTTTTTTTTGTTGTTGTTGTTGTGGTTGGTTGGTTGATTGGTTTTTCAAGACATGGTCTTGCCATGTAGCCCAGGCTGCCCTCAAACTAGATTGTTCTGCCTCAGTTTCCCAAGTGCTAGGGCTACATGAGCCGCTTTACCTGGCTTACTGATAGTTTTCAAACTACAGTTCTCATTTGTTAGGTGTTCTGTGTCATTGAGTGTATATTTACTCATTCANCCTCATACTTAGTTTAAGTTGTTGTGTTCCCAGCCCAGAAAGCCAGGAAAGCAGTACAGATCGTTGATCTTAGCCTACTACATAAATTGCCAGCTATCCTTTTTTAGACCTGCATTTCCCAATTTTTAAAAAATTCAGCTTTTTTAAATGTCTCGTGCTGTCAGAACACCAGTGGATGCCAATGAAATGCACTGTGAATGGCCGTCTTACAGGAGAAAGAAGAGCTTAGATTGATAGCATTAAATAGGCACAGGTTACCTACCATCTTTTTAATCTGATAAATGTAGTAGTGCAATAAAATTTTAAAAGCACCCGCTTTTCTTGGTGCACATACACTGTATTTGAGGGCAGCTAGATGTGTATTTTGTTTCTCTTTCCAGGTCGCACCTCATCAGCCGGGTCCTCCTGTAGTTGGTGCTCTCCAACCACCTGCTTTCACACCTCCCTTAGGGATCCCCCCTCCAGGCTTTGGCCCTGGTGTTCCTCCTCCTCCTCCTCCACCACCATTTTTGCGCCCAGGATTCAACCCAATGCATTTACCACCAGGTACACTGACTCATTGAGAATACTGTTTTAGGCNCTGAGATGAAGTGATACAGCAGGAGTTGACCTGACTTTCTTGTTCTAGGTTTTCTTCCTCCTGGACCCCCGCCTCCTCTAACGCCACCAGTGTCCATGCCTCCTCCTCACACCCCACCACTAAGCATCCCAAACTGTAAGCACATCTTTCCTCTGTGTTGGCTTGAGGTCTTGGAGTTGGGGTAGGAGGGAAAGCGAGCACATGGTAGGGTCTGTAGTCTGGTTAAAGACTGTGACCGGGAGCATAACTAATGACTCAGCTTCACATGTCAATGTGATTATATTCCTTAGCTACTATCGCTGGTATAAATGAAGACACTACAAAAGACTTATCTATTGGAAATCCCATTCCAACAGTGGTGTCTGGGGCTAGAGGAAACTCCGAGTCTGGTGACAGTGCGAAAATGTATGGCTCTGCTGTGCCACCTGCTGCACCCACGAATCTGCCCACCCCTCCTGTAACCCAGCCTGTTTCACTTCTTGGTAAGTTAATTTTTTTTTTATTGTTAGTGTTTTTTCCCCTTCAAGTTTGGCTTTTTAAAAATAATGTGAATTTTTGCAAAGTAATCCCCAAGGCAATGAATGTTCCTTTGATGAAGATCTTAAATGGTTTGTGTAGTTGCTCTTTACCAGGAGACATCTTAATAGATGCATTATGGCCTAGTNGTCTTCAATAAAACATTTCCATCTGTACATGTTAACTTGACACAAAAATTTGATTAATTTCTACCTAAGAAAGGAATTGTTACATGTTCTTAACATGATTCCAGACTTCCAGCTCTAGCAACTGGTTCCTCATAGATGTTTCTCTGTCCTTTTCCATTTGAAACTCCTGGACTTTGAAAGCTTTTTTTTTTTAATATATAGACTGTCAAGTCCATCATGTATGATAATCCTAACAGAAGGGCATTGTTTTCTGTGTGAGGGTTGTACAGTTGAGGTATAGCTGAGCCCTTCTCACCGGCTCCTGGGGTTTCTTCTGCTGGAGCTGCTCCTTTCCACAGCCTCATCGCTGCAGTCAGGGGAGGTGCAGAGGCGTCACAGTCACCCTTACAAGGGTGTACTCTAGTGGGCTTCAGTTGCTTCTAAGTACATCACATCGTTTTTGTAATAGACTGTCTTTTAAGTTAAAAAGTCATGTTTGAAGTGATATCACCAAGTATAATTAATATTTGATTTTCCTAATGAGAAGTTAATACTTCTGAGCATGAGTCCATCTTGTTTTCAGAGGTATGTGTGTGTGCACATCTGCTTTCAGAATCTTCTATTGCTTTAGGAAAGAATCTGTTGCTGACCTGAGGTGTAGGATTGTGGGACACTGGTTTCAGGTAGAGCACTTTACACCAAAATCTTTTGAAGTTTTTTGCTTTGTGCGTGTACCCCATAAATAGTAAAAATGCCAATCTCTTTTTAAGGTGAAGTTAGGGCTACACTTTAGTGAATATAATGAATTTACTTTTAATTTCCTTAGTACACAGAGGAAGGACTGTTTGTTAGAGCAGGGTCTGGGGAGATGGTTTATTAAACGAAGGGCTGCTCAAAGGTTCCACTGGATGGGATGGCGTGGAAGCACCATTGGACTGGGAAACAGGGGACACCAACGTTGCCAGACCTCACTAGATTACAGCTGCTTCTGTAGTTCTAGTATAGTTGCACAAGAAGCTTAGAATCTGAATCAGGTGCAGCTTTCTGATCAGCCCGTTCCTCCACATCCTCCCCACCTNTGCACAGCTCCGGCTTGGAACAAAATCTTGTCTAAGGTCCATAGTTGTTAGGCTGCCTGTAACTATTATAAAATTGTGTGCATTTGTTGTTTTCTTTGGACTTCATAACTTCACTGAATGAGTAGAAAGATTTCATGATCTCCAAGAGTTTGCTAGCTACTGCTTGTAAGTAGTCCTGTTTGGAGTGAGTACCTGCCTTTATTTATCCCAGAAGGTCCTGCCCTTTATTTCTTACCACCACTGAACAGACAATTTAACCTTTGCAACCAACGTGAAACAAGTGAAACAAATCAAAAGTTGATAAACTTAAAAATGTAATTTGGCACGCACAGCACTGTTAAAGAACACNGACTCTTCCATGTACTCATTATCTCACACACCTTTCTGTGTGTCCTTCCTGTCACAGGATGGAAGGTCAGGAGAGGTCATTGGTTCCAGTGAGGTGAAGGAGTGGCTTTTAATGCTGGGCTCTTCACTTTGGTTATCTTTGTCTATACCTTTTAAAGCAGAATTTGAAAATGGAAGTTTATTCAAATCCTGGAAGGTTTAAAGTTTGATAGAAGATAAAAATGGAAGCCATTCTATTAAAATAAATACTTTAAACTAACATGGAATAGTCTAGTTAATAGAAGGAAAATCTTGTGTGTGACTTCAGTCAGACATCTGGAAATGTGCTGGGCCTTGTGGCACTGTATTCCCAGAACTCGGGAGGCTGGGGTCCAAGGAGCTTGAGTTGGAAGCCAGCCTGAGCTACGTAGCAAGCCCCTGTCTCTAAGAAAGAAATCTTGAAAAAAGGTGGTCATATAAATCTTGACCTTTCAGAGAAATGAGTTTTGGTTTTCTTATTATTACAAGGGTTTAATATGAAAATATTCTTGACCTGATGTTTACATTGTAGTAAAGAAAGCCCTTTGAAGAGGTGAATGGGTTTCTCCCCTGAAGTGCCATTGTGCTCATTCCAAGGCTTCTCGCATGGTGGTACTATTCCCTCACATTCCCACCATTCCAGCATTCTTCTCTTGCCTTTAGTTGCCATCTCACACTGTCATCTGTCACAAGAATTAAAAAGGAATCCGATCCCTGAAGTATTCCTTGGACATACCTGTAACCAGGAAATTTCAATACGTGCTCACCCAAACCTCTTTTTGCTTGAGAGGGGTGAGCTTTTTTGAAGTGAGGTGTTTTTCTTTTTTGTTGTTGTTTTGTTTGTGTGTGTGTGTGCAAATAAAGGAGAATTTATTCAAAAGAATCACAGTTCCACCACTTTGATTGAGGAACACAAGAATCCCACTACGGTATCACAGTGGACCGGGAGCTGGGGGCCGGTGTTGTTAGTCCTCCTGTGGGAGCACGGAGACTAGGTGCTCCCTCTCTTCTTGGTGCTCTAATGTTTTCTATGAGTCTATAGAAGGAGATGCTGTGTTGACCAGAACACCTTAAACCTAGAGGCTAATGCTGAAGTCCCATTTCTTCATCTGTAAAGGGGACACAGGTGGCATCGGCATGCCAGGGTGTGGTGGTGCTTCAGTGGCTAACATACAAAACTGCCACCTGGGAGGCCTTTAGTGAACAGTGGGTGCTATCACAGGTAAGAAATGCCACAGATATGCTCAGGACATCTAGAAAAGCCTGTTTGTACTCCATGGTCTGTGCTGACACTGCTGGGTTCTAACTCGTTATAAGCTCTTGTTTGCTCTCAAGTAGAAAGCAAGCTTTTTGGAACATCTGTCTTTGTATAGTTGCTTGTGCATTTTAAGGGAGATAAGACCAGATCACAAGCAATCAAGTTCCATTATTTGACTTTTTCAGAAAATAATGTTAAATCATTGCAGCATTTTACATAATAACACAACTTGATATTGAAGGTCTTTCCATAGTAGATACTGAATAATTTTCTTGGAATATATTACTGACACGTTATTTCCATTGTGTGCCAGTATTTTTGAAGCAGCACAAGCCTGTCAAATGTTAAGCAGATCAAAATTTCACATTGAGGACTAATTGTAATGGGAAAGGCAGTGGAGTGCCTTGGTGCTATTGATTTTTTTTTCTGTCATCAGACTTTAGTTTGGGTGTTAGTTTGTAGGTAACTTCCTGTTTCTAGAGCTGAGCTGAGGTGTTCCCTCTCCCCCCCNCACACACACACATACACACACAAAAAAACCAACTGAATTTGGAAGGACACAAGCTTCCATCATACTTTTAAAAATATTTTGATTCTTTCAATAATACTGATCATTTGAAAATATAAATGACTAGGCATGCAACAATTACTCATTATTACTTGATTTTAAAGAACACTGTTTAGCATCTCATGGGCCAAAGTAGCTGAAACCTATAGTGATTTTCAAAGCTAAAGATGACATCTACAGTTGTCAGTCATCTAGGAGAGAAGATGGTGGCAATTNAGTTCATCTTTTTGATTGTATGAGCATTTATGTTTGCCTTTCAGATTCGTTGTATGACTTGTATTGCTTATATTGTGTACAGCATATTGATTAAAATGTTAATTGTAAATGTCAAGTTTGGGTTACTTTGGTGTTCCAAACAATAAAAAAGTACACAAAACCTGTTTGTTTGTGTTACCTATCTGTCCTATGTTACAAGGATATCCAGAGTATGTTTCAAATACAAACTGCCAGGCGGAATGAATTACTCTGTGGAAAGTGAACTGCTCCCTGACACATGCACTTACTTGTTAATTATTAATATGAAGAGATTGTCACCTTCTCACCTTCCCTGCTTTTGTCACACTACTGCAGATGGTGAAGTTTATAAATAAAATTTTACTTCTGAGAATAATCTTACAAATGGAAGGTTACTTTTTCTTTATTGTAAGTCACAGGTGATTTTAAAGACTCACACGTTGGTGGCCTATTAGTGGAGTTGCTGGTCCATGGGTTGGTATACTTTAGTCCCTACATAGCTGCAGCAGGCATTTGAGTTGATCTCAGACTAGGGCACCTCAAGAACAACTAAAGATACAATTGCTTTGTAAATTATATTAAAGTGCCTTTGATTTTATATTATATCATTGTTAGGAGCCCTGAAATGTGCCTAGAAGATAAATAGTATTACCTACATTTTTGCAGTTGTTTCAACATGGATATTTGATTTCTGATGGTTTAGCTTTGGATTTCTCTGCTCAGTCTCTGTCATGAACTTTGTAATTTTTATAGCTAGTAATTTAAACAGCATTTAAGTTAGAACATTAGAGCACCAATCTGCTAGTTGTGTACTAGTCATGATATTAAATATCAAAGAAAATTAGAGGAATTACAGTTTTTTTTAAGCGTAATGCCTAGTTTTTAAAAACCAGTGCATTTTAATACTTTTATACTGAACTTTAGTATGGTTTTATGAAATTACAAACTAGAAGGATATACCAGAAAGCCTCTTGACATTATCATATAAGAGTATTCTTTTGAAAGCTTTAACAGTACCTAAATTGGTATTCTAAACATTGCAATATGTTGTTCCACTAGTCACTAGTGTCACATAGAAATGGCTTTGAAATATTCCTTACAGTGCCTTCAGCTTAATATATACAATGTTGTTCAGTGGGTGGAGTGGATGAAGCAAAAGGAATGGTTAATGTGCAACAGAGATTTGCCTAGGATAGGAATGGATACCTGAATACAGTACGTTATCTCAGGAGGTGAAGCACTTCAAACAACATGAGGAAAATATGTGGAGCATCCAAGTGCTTGTACATTGTCTCCGTGTCCCCTGAGGAACACTAGGAAGTCCTAGGTGTTGTTCACTAGCCTGCAGAGAGCCTTTCAGCTTGTTTCTGAGGGACATCTTGAGTAAAATAGGAGCGCAGAAACTTGGGACTCTAGATATCTAGATTTTGGTAGACACAAATATTGATGTGAAGAATTTCAGGTAAGACTCTTCNAGCTAACACTAAAGATAAAACAGAAAATTACGTTGAATAATAGAAGTTAACTGTGTGTGTGAAGTTTATTAGCCAGTAGTGGAACTCGCCATTCTAAGTCGTAGTTGTGTCTATTGGTTACCATAAAGTACTTAGCAGGTAACACACAAATGATTTTTAAAAGTAGTTATAAATATTGTAGGCTAGTTAGCTATACAAAGTCTATTGTACATTATTTTGTTAAAAAATCCAAGGCATCTTTAAAAGATGGCTGATGATCGGATTTCATTAAAATTCTTAAACAATATTTGGTACGCCTTTTGCTAAAAGTAGACGAGACATCTCAGTACACCTTCTTCCTTAGATATCATTAAAGACTCAAGTTTCTCGGAAAGATTTCATGGTGATGTATAAGGCTCTGTCTGTAACAGAATGAATGGAATGTGCTTTCTCTTACTCTTGACAATGAGCTCCTTGAGTTTTCACCAGCTTCCAACATAGTTCTTTTGAGCATTGCCTGGGAGTGTTCTTAAAGTAAATGTTCATAAATATTATGAATTGGTGAATCGAGGGGCAGGAAACGCAACTGTTGATTGTATTGTTGTGTCAGTTTTCTGAGGGTAGGATATCAAAAACAAAATGCCTTTTGTTTAATTGATTAAATAAATACATATTTNTATATTTGCCTACGGATCAGAGGGCTTTGGTTGAGAAGTTAAGGATNGTTGGTAGGAGGGAGATGTAGTTCAGTACACTTCGTACTAGTTCCTTGGTTGGATTCCCAGCAGTACAAATAAAGAAGAAATGCAGTGTTTTTCAAAGTTCAGGATCTCCCAGGTTTATGTTGAAACGATCCTCACCACTTCAGGACCCATAGCCTCTGCTCTCATCGGGGGAGGTACCTTCTTGATGAGATTGCTCATTGCCTCTGCAACCACCATTCAAGTGTCAGTGTTACTCATGGGTCCATGTCTACTGAGAACCACTCTGTACCAAGTATCCTTTTAGGTACTAAAGATAGCAGAATGAACAAAATGAGATCTGTCTCTCTGGTGTCTATTCCTTTGGATAATAAGTAAACTAATACTATCACGTGGAGCTCTTCCAATGAAGAGAGAAGAAAGTAGAGGTGCATTAGGGGGTGAAGACATTGAAGATAAACTGAAATGTGCCATTCATTATCAATAAGATGACCAAAGTGGGCATTTGGAGGAAGTAGCATTGAGAAAGAAACCCAAGTAGAGGAGAAAGGAAAATAAGCCACGTAAGTACTGAGATTTGGCATTTCAGGCCTGCCAACAAGAGAACCTGGACTTAAGAAGCAACTTTATCCTGAGGAACCCCAAGGGTCTGGTAGAGCTGGAGCAGAGCAATCTCAAAGACACTGACAGATGAATGTAGGGGAAATTGTGGAAGTCAGGTGGGTACGCAGAGGGAAGTAGTGCTGGATTTTAAAACAGACTTTTCTGAGGATGAATGTAGGGGAAATTGTGGAAGTCGGGTGGGTACGCAGAGGGAAGTAGTGCTGGATTTTAAAACAGACTTTTCTGAGGANGAAACTGGGAGCTGGTAGAACAGCAGCCCCATTTGAGATCTGAATGCATTTTGAAGGTAGGCCCTTGAGTATGTGCTATGAAAAGCATCAAATGTGTACATTTGTCACATATCCATGAGCAGTTGGCACTGTGACTTAGTCATTCTTGAGATGCACAAATCTTCAGGGGTGCTGGCCATTGTGGAGTGTAGGGGGCAGATTTAAGTGCTCAGTGTTTTAATTTTGATGTCCAGGTGCAAAGGCCAAGTACACTGGATAAATTCTAGAGAAATACACTCACTATACCATTAGATAAGGATAATATGTAATGTCATAGAGGCCTGTAGAGTTAAGTTTAAGAGAAACAAGAGTTGGCAAATGAGCATAGCCCTAGAATCCTTAAAACACTTCACAGTTGAAAGTAAGATGCCAACTGCTGGAGGACATGTGTTTGGCAGGATCTCCAAGCAGTTGGTATACATCAACCAGTTGCTAGAGAAACGGAAGCAAAGGGAGAAGTAAGCTCCCACGGTCTCATGACGGTCTCGTGGCTGCAGTTGATAGGGTTAAAGTCAGAGTAACCTTGCTCCACTGGGAGCCTAGTATTTAGCCACTCATGTACTCTTCTGCCCAACAGAGGGTAGAGAAAAGATGTAGCCAGTGGGCCAGAGCATGGGGAAAATACTCTGGAGGCCATGCAAGGACAGAGGGAAGAGGTGAGCTCCCAAGTGCCATTGTTGGCTCAAAACTCCTAAGTCTTGGTGTGATGACTCATGACTNTAATCCCCAAACCCAAGAAGTAGAAGCAAGAGGATCCTAAATTGGAGGCCAGCCTGGAGCATATAACAAGATGCTGTCTCAGAAACTAATTGTTGAGTCTTGGCAGCAGGCCTTAACAAAATGAAGGCTCTAAGAGACTTAAAAGTTTCATTGGAATGGTGGATTTGGGATCCTGATGTAGGGACAGGAGAGACTGAAGGGTGAAGAAATGAATATAGATGTGATTTTTTTCTTAAATCCCCTGGGAGAGTTGCTTTATAGAGACACATGGGGGTGGATGCTGAAAGAAGATGGCAGAGAAGGGGAGTTAGTTTGTGTTTTATTCCTTAATAGTNGGTGATTCTGGAGAACCTAATACGAGAAAGAAGGGAAGGATAGTGTACAATAGCTTAATAGAGAGGGAAGAGTAGATCCAGCATAGGGGCTTTGATACAGCCACAGACGGGCATAAAACTGACACAGGTGCAAGTACGTTTTGAAGGTTTGAGGGTTGGGTGGGAAAGTAGCANAAGGTGGTTTTGCAAAAACAAAACAAAAAACNTAAAACAAAATGGTGTGTTCATATAATGGAAGATTATTTGATAATAAGTACTTGTTTGTGCTACACGACTTGGATGAGCCTTGGAAAAATGCCAAGTGGAAGGAGCCACTCACAAAGGACTACGTATTGTATGACATTGTGTGATTCTTTTATCTTTTGAAATGCTGGTAAACAGGCAAGTTCACAGAAATAAAAAATGGCTGGGTGGGCTGGGCTGGGGGAGGGAGGGAGGTGATTAATAGAGCAGGCTATCTTCTAAGGATAATGAAGGTACTCTGAATGTGCAAGAACCGTTGTTTGAAATTTCTCTATGAGCACATTCTAGGTTGTGGAAAAGTACTATAAAGTAAACCAGCTGTGAGCAGGCTTGAGGAGGGACATTAACCTATGAATAGATACCCTGGATGTGGCAGTGGGCATTGACTGGGAAAACGTAAGGTTGCTGGTCAGAGAAAAACGTGTGCTCTGTAGTTAAGAAATTTCTTAAGGGGGCCAGTCGGTATGCTTGGGGTTGGGGTTGGAGGGCCTGGCAGCCATGCTTAGGCCCACATTTAAAATGAATATTGAGGGTGAAGGTGTAGCTCAGTGTGAAGCCCTGTGATCAGTTCCTAGTGCCACATATTTATTTTTTAAAACAATCAAACCAATGTTGGGAATTTTCCAGGAAGCTGTAATTAGAGAAAATTGAAGACTAAGAGGAAGGAGATGCTGTTGAGGAAGTCTCCGAGAGGAGCATGGGCAGGATAGTTGGGATTTGAATTGAGTGGTAAGTTACTAGTGATGAAGCCTCCATTACCCACTAGAGGCGAGGCAGTGGCTGCACTAGAGTGGNGCTCCACCAGGTTGGCCAAGTAGAAATGAAGGGACAGAGACTTTGCCTTGTGCACTTGCACTTGTGCACCTTGGAGATCCCTGCTGTTCTTAAAAGATCCATTTATGTGTTATGCCCTTGGGGTCCTCAGCTGAAAGCCCTTGTGTTTATATGTATCCTTTTCACGTGGGTGTCAGAGCAACTTCCTGACATCCCTCCCTTGGCCTTTTCATAGATCTGTTCTGCAATGGTGGTATCTCTTTGTAATTTAATTGTGAAGCAGCCATTTTCCCCAAAATTTCATTAGGAAATTGGCCAGTTTGGTTATTTAGTTAAACTTCAGTGTAATTGTTTTTGTTCTTTGGTCACCACCACCACCACCATCCTGGCCCTGCTATATAACCCTGACTTGCCTGGAGCCCACCATCCTTCTGCCTCCACATCCTGAGTTCTGGGACTACAGGCAGGCATTTGGATTTTTTTTTTTCCAGCCTGCTCCCAAACCTTGTTTTCCTAGAAATTTCTAAGTGTATGTGATGTGTTAGCTCCCCAGGTCTGAGCTCTTTTTTTGTTTAATATTGGCCGATATTAGTGCTGTGACTCTTCTCTGCTGAGCCCCATGTGTGTACATGATTTGTTCCTTACACACATCTAGCAAGGTTGTCCAAGTGCTCTGTTAAAATAGGACATGTCTCATTCGTCTCCTAAAATTGTTCTTGTTGCATTCTTGATCTTGCATTGACACCTTCATCCACAGAGAGCTGAGTTTTTTTTTTTAAAGATTTT
>LZPO01034855.1:337748-355283 GCA_001675575.1 Neotoma lepida
TACAAAACTTAGCTTACTCTAGATAAACCTAATTAAACCTAATTACGGCCACCATATTTTTTTTTACTTCATGTATCTTTTCTATATTTCACTGGTGTGTAATGCCAGCCTAAAAACAGCACATATGTGCCTATTAAAAGATGCACTGTATACATTTCAAAATTATATCCTTTATTACGGAAGTAGTGCATTTTTACTGCAAAAATAGCAAAAGGAGCTGCAGTTAAAGGAGGTAGGGAGCTGAGTTATCCATTGTCTGAGGGCCAGTAGTGTATGTGATCTTTAAATTTAGTTACTGCTTTTCCATATCCCAAGAGGACATCCCATCTGACACATCTTCCCATTTGACAAAATGAGAAGGATTTGGTCTGATATTTAGAGCAAATGCCAAATAGAAACATCCATATATATGAAGTAGGTTGGGCTTTTGTTTTGTTTTGTTTTTTTATTGTACTTTATGGAAGGTTTAAATGCATGATTACTGCAGATATTGGCCCAGTGTATCCCTGTACATCTTCAAATCCACTCTGTTAAGGATTAATAAAAAGTGGTCCTAGGGACTGTGGCTCACATTTAACAGAGTCNCATTTTATCCTTTGTGATGTGGAGTTGGCCGTGCATCCTCCATCCACAGTCAGTTTGGTGGTTAAGGACTCCTGTTGCCTGGCGTGAGGCTGACTTTGATTTCTCAGGCTTATCAGAGTTCTTAGAGCATTTTGAGATTGTCCCCATGAGCCTATAGATCAGCACTGGAAGATGCCACACCAACCTCACAGTACACATCAGTTCTCTTAGTCTTGAGAACAAACTCTTCCTAATAACTCAGTGTACTAAAAGCACTGACTGTGTTTGCCACTTGAGTATTTTGGTCTTAGTCTACCTCAGAGTCTGTANTATTTTTATTATCTAGGATTTTCTGGTAACATTCTGCAAGTCTTTGCCACTTTCACCCATTTCACAGGGCTTCTCAACTTACAACCTTACATTGGGAGTTGCATTGGCTTTAAATTCTCAGCTATTACACTTGACTTCAAAGCATAATTGATAATGGAAGAACATGGATTTAAAATGTTCTGCTTNGTCCTAGAATATCACCTTACTAAACAAAATGTATGAAATAATAGTGTCTGCAGTTCCCTCAGCAGGCACCGGTCTTGTCNTATTTAAGTGACAGGTACTACTGTCCCCATTTTGGAACACTTAAGTGTGTATCAAAAGTAATACCAAGCATTAGTGGTACACTATCTTTAATTCTGGCACTTGGGAGGCAGAGGCAAGTGGCTCTCTGTGAGTTTGAGGCCAACCTGGTCTATAGAGCAAGTTACAGGACAGCCAAGGCTACACAGAGAAACCCTGTCTTGAAACCCTCCCCTGCAAAAAATAAATAAAAGTAACTCCTGACTAATGTTCATTTTTGTGTACTCAGAGGACTTTCTCAAAGACTTTTCTATGGTACATGGGCAAATGGTGTGATTATTACCCTTTACGAGCCTTTTCTATTATCAGAATAGCTTTTTGATCATAGTGACTTTTGCTCTTTGTATTTGGAAAGAAATAGATGTGATGTCCTGTTTTTCAGGACTAAAACAAATCCTTATTTTTCCCTACTGCTGCTGTAAATGCTGGGTTGAACTTAACATGATTCTTGGGTCAGAATGAGCAGGCTCTCCTACATACCAGAAACAAAGGCCATGAGTGTGACTTCAAACAGCACCAACTTTGCCAGTCTTCCTGCCTGTGAAGAAGAGTGGAAGGTGTGTGGTTGAGGATTCCACATGATCAACCCTCATGTTGACCTAATAAATGACACTTTCAACAATGCTTAGAAAAAAATGAAAAGCTCTGTGTGTGTGTGTGTGTGTGTGTGTGTGTGTATCTGTATCTTTATCGTAGATCCTAGAATGATGAATACTGCATAATAGCTACATGAAGTAGTGGAACATGAAATCTTGACTAGATACTTTAAGCCACTGGCCTCTCTTCTTCAGAGTAGGCACATTAAGACATGGGACCAGATTGTAAACTGTGGGAGAACACATCCTCCTGTCTTGACGAGCNGACAGTGAATTCATGCCTTTACGTCATGAGTGTTCGTAACACAGCTTCTGAGGGAGGCAGCTAGAGAAGACGACTGACAACTGCAGTATAGTTTCCTCTTTGAGTGTTTCTTGGCCTCCACCTGTATTGGGTAACTAAACAATGAGTCTACCATTGCTTACCTTGATGTCACTGGCTAATGTGAGCTTAGTTCATGAATTCAGAGTGAAACTGATTCAGAGCTGAATTGTATTTTTCTTTACAATTCCATAGGAGACAACTAAAAATAGACATTTACATTTTCATTTGTGTTATCTTTCAGGTAGTCAAGGAGTTGCACCTGGTCCTGTAATTGGGCTCCAGGCACCATCTACTGGTCTTCTTGGTGCCAGACCTGGCCTGATCCCACTCCAGCGCCCCCCAGGGATGCCTCCACCTCACTTGCAGCGCTTTCCTATGATGCCACCTCGCCCCATGCCACCGCACATGATGCACAGAGGTCCACCTCCAGGACCCGGGGGCTTTACCATGCCCCCACCTCATGGAATGAAAGGGCCCTTTCCACCACATGGTCCCTTTGTTAGGCCTGGTGGAATGCCAGGGCTTGGGGGCCCAGGGCCAGGCCCAGGAGGACCAGAAGACAGAGATGGAAGGCAGCAACAACCACAGCAGCAGCAGCAGCAGCAGCAGCAGCCACAACAACAGTCACAGCCACAGCAGCCACCACCATCACAGCAGACAGCGCCAGCTCAGCAGCAGCCACAGCAGTTTAGAAATGATAGCAGGCAGCAGTTCAATTCAGGTAGAGACCAAGAAAGGTTTGGAAGAAGATCTTTTGGAAATAGGGTGGAAAATGACCGGGAACGGTATGGGAACCGTAATGACGATAGAGATAACAGTAACCGTGAAAGGAGAGAGTGGGGAAGGAGGAGCCCTGACCGGGACAGACACAGAGACTTGGAAGAGAGAAGTAGACGCTCTAGTGGGCATCGGGACAGAGACAGGGATTCTAGAGATAGAGAGTCCCGTAGAGAGAAGGAAGAGAATCGAAAGGAGAAGCACGAGCTCACAGACAGGGCAGGTGGTAGCAAAGCCAGTGAACCTCCCCTTAGCCAAGTGGGAAATGTAGACACTGTTTCTGAACTTGATAAGGGGGAGGCCATGGCCGCAGTGGTAAAACCTTCTGAAGAGTCACCTGCTGAGGCTACCTCATCCGTTGAACCTGAGAAGGATTCTGGCTCAGCAGCAGAGGCTCCTCGCTAGAGACTGGATTTGACAGAATCTGACAGTGACACTTGGGTGTAGAGCTGAGGTGTACAGATGCTGTATAATATTTGCTCTTGCTACATCACCCCACAGTAGTTGGTGGGGTCTGTAAGCAATTTGATTGCTTCCCTTCTATTTAAAAATAGCCACAAAATAACAAAAAATACTGAAGATATATTACCCTTTTTTGCTGTAACTTTTTAAAAGTTTTGACTTTTAAAAGTTTACAAATCCTAATTAGAAGTGCTCTCTATTTTTTTTTTTTTAATTTAAGACAAGGTAACGGTGAAAGCTCCTCAAACAATAGGGATGTTTTTAATAAACTCTATTTTCGTAACAAACTTTAATGTGTGCTATTCTTCATACACTGCATTAAGGTGGAAAAGGATGTAAACCATCAAAGTTTGAGCTGTTGATAATGTATTAGAGTCTAGGTTTGACTTCTCTGATGGGAAAAGACGTATTTGCCAACACGAATTTTATTCCTTTGACTTTTAATATTTTGATCATAAGGTAAAGATTAGTGGTCTTAATGTTGAACTAAGAAAGTTGTGTTTGCAGTTCAGATCTTTTTTCCCCCATTGGCTTTGTGGTAATGTTGCCGTAATTAATTAGTAGAGATTAATTGTATTCCCAACATTATACTAAAAATTACGTGATTGCCTGGGCATTACTTATTTAGAACTTTGAATATGTTGTTTATAATCATCCCATTAAAATTTCCAAGGTCAAGGTTAACGTATAGAACCAGAAAGCTTTTTATAGACTAGATAGTGTAACATTTCTAGTAAGCTTTGCCTGTTTCCTTTACCATCTTCAACAGCCCAAGAGGTACACTGAACTTTTTGCTACATCTGAAGCCAAACTGCGGCTCCATAAGTGAGTTGTCCAGAGTCAAGGACTTAATGTCAGTCAGGGATTTGTTTACAGCAGTTCTCAACCTTCCTAATGCTGTGACCCCTTAATACAGTTCCTCATGCTGACCTCAACCATAAAGTTGTTTCATTGCTACTTCATAACTAATTTTGTTATGAATCATAAATATCTGATATGGGACCGCCAAAGGGGTTGAGAACCACTGATTTAGTCTGAAAGTTAATTTTTCCTAAAACTACATTAAGGATCAGCAAGATGACTCAGCCAGTAAAGACACTTTCTGCCAACCCTGATGGCCTCGGACCATCAGGGACCCTAGTGGTAGAAGAACTTTTTTTCCCTCTTACACAAACCCTAAAAATAAGTAAATGTGAGTTTAAAACCACAAGATACCAAGTTAAGCGAAAGAATTCCTAAACTGGCTTAGCTTTAGAGTACCAAGAAGTTCCTTTTTGTACGGTCTCACTTGAGTTTTAAATGCAAAGTCTTTGTGATGATGGAAAGACTTGTCTGCAGCTATTCCAGGTTTTAGTTTTATACTGACTGACNCTACTTAGATTTTTAAGTTTTTGCTCTAGAATACTGGGAAGAAAAAACCACACCTGATTATCCAGTGCCCAGATTTTAAGGACAGACTTACATTTCCAACTGAGAAATGAACCACTAAATAATACAACTGCTTTATGATTACACCAGAAGCTTCCATCTCTGCATTTGAATCAACCCATACATCAAAACCACTTTAAGGAAATTCGAGACATATTATTTACCTCAAACTTCAACGTAACCACTTATGAACACATCGCATTTGAGTGGTTTTAAAACTTGGAAACTTTGTTTGTCCTTTTCCAACTTAGCAGNCTCCCAGTGACTTGTATTTGAAAAGTTATGATTATGAAAAATTACATGATTATGAATGAACAGGACTATGTCTTACACCTGATTTGTCAGAAATATTTCAGTTGAATGAACCATTCGATAGTCACAAGCCAGTTAGTATTTCCTTTAAAAGGGAGTCTTTCTTAGGTACATACGTATTAAGAGACATTCAATTTCATTAACTTGTGCTGTAAAGTCATTATTTAGTCAGAAATTCCAGTCAAACTTGGTTTCATCTCCCTCCCCAAGTGCTGCTGTTTTTCCAGAGCAGATGGCACCAGCTTCCCTTGGAAAATAGAATAGGTACTAAATTAACTTTGGCTAGCTGAGGCTATATATTTGCCTTTTATGAGTTCAATGCAAGTTCTAAAGGGCTTTTTCTTAAATTATGACATCTAAGTATATTTTTATTAGTATATTTTTATTTTAAAATAAAGTAGGTACTCTGAATCTAAATGGAGAGCTTTAGGTAATTTCTCTGAAGCTACTAACAAAGGGCAGTAAATTTTTTAAGATCAAATTTGGTTTGGGCTACCACAATCAAGACCAGGCATATATTTTGATGGTATCACATAAAATACTTTCAAAACCGAGTACTATGAAAATTAGCATCACTGAGTCAGTTACTGATGTTAAATGTATAGGGCTGACTTCGAATTTTTATTTNCATACATTAACAGGCTCAAAATAAGTGTCACACATGTTTACTCACAGGCTTGAATGAGAATTAACTTGAGTTTAATACCCATGTGTAATTAAATGTGGCAAAACACAGAGATACATGGAAACTGGTGTTAGTTTAGTGAGTTATAAAACTATACACATCTTCCGAACATTATCAGTTCTCATTACAAGTCCTTAAAGCAATCCAAGAGGAATCACACAGTTACACTTTTAATATTACAGTTTAATGTTTTTTTTTTTTCTACAGTTTAGCAGGATAGCAGATGAGTTTGAGACTCAGCCACACAGGGAATGTTTACTGGGCAATCCCAATCACACCACAAGCCAAGCGGCTTCCAGCATTTCCAGTCTTTGTACTTTCATCATTTCCACCTTTACCCAAGTCATCTTCTTTCTCATGGACCTTTGAAAAGAATTGAGGACATTTAGCTTTGGGCAATCAAGTAATTAATACTTCTTCCCGGCAATACCACAAAGACTTAAAAGGACCATTTATAATACAAAATGCTCAAATCTATTAGTAAATAAGCTACTGTTTATATGCTAGCATTTAAGAGCAGACAACTAAGCTTTTCCTTGCTAGTAGCAAAGAAACGTTACCTTTAAATGCTAGGTAAATGTTGCTATTTCTAAATGAAATACTAAGGACCCAAAGTGACTGTATCAGACCACATGCTGATCTTAGCCCCACACGCACACACCCCAAAATTCTTTGCTATTAAAATCTCACGTCAGTGAACTATAGGCCTACAAATAAGAGGCAGTTCTAAATATCTTTATTTAGCAACAAGACTTTAAATTTTATTTTTAGAACATTTATAAATGACTGTTCTGCTTCACCAATAGGGCTGAAGAAAATTCTAAGGATAAAGGGTCAACTGAAAGGAAGTGCCTACTGAAAAGGTAGCTGCCCGAGGTGGGCAAGAGCCTTTACTACTTGTTCTGCATGAACCAGATTCAGCTCCCGAGGGTAACTTGGGAAGACGGCTCCCATATGGTAACCAAGCGATGATAACCTACAGACTTGAATACTGACATCCATCGCTGATTTTACACTCAACGAAATGTTTAACTGTAAGGGGGGCAATCATGGCAAGAAAATCTGGCTGTTTTAAATTAAAGACTACTGTTTCTTCTACTTAGACCCAGTCTGATCAAATGTAACCTGCTTTCTACTGCATCTCAGCACAACAGTATTCTTAACTAACCTAGGCAAATTAACTCTTTATTATATCCAATAAAAACTTTTTTCCTATTCTGAACTCTTAACAATTTATGTGATTCTTTAGAAACTAGTTTGACCATCATGAAGTCATGGAAAGGTATATAACCATATTAGAAAAAATCCTATATCTGTTCTTATATGAAAACTTACCACCATTGTTCGGCCAATGATGCAATGCTCTCCTAAGAGTGAGATCACATGATCTTCAATGGACACATTGGCCACACCATCTTTTCCAGCAGTCACATTGCCCAGGTCTCCCACATGCCTAACATTAGAACAGCATCAGGTGGATAAGTTCAAGAGCTAAATTAACATCTGACTAAGTCAAATACATATCAGTGGGTTAATAAGTGAACAATACGTATCAAATCTGACCGTTTTTCCAGACTGGCAAAGGTCTGGAAACATATTTTAAAACAGGTAGCTAGGATACCCTGAACACACAGTTCAAGTTTAAAAGTATGCTCTGAGAAGAGTCATGGTCTGTCTGGGATACACNTCTCATTTCAGGGACTGTAGCAAACGATGAACTCAGCTCTTGAGTTAGTATACTTAGCAAAGCTTTGCTCCCAGGCCTCCAGTATAAAATCAAGCCAGTCTTTTAAATTTAGGACCTTTCTGAGAGGTTTAACATACAAATGGAGTCTCAACTAGCTTTCATTCTCTGCATTAGTGTCCTGTTACACAATGATTTACTCTGCTAGTGACTACAGTACTGTTATCCGTGACATTTTCTGTATTGGTTCCTTTGGCACTTGTATTAGTTCATCTTCAATAAATGCTACAAAACTAAATCACATCAAGAGTCCCCATTTGTCAGCCCCTTTACCCAAAAGAAGCCATTCCAGCACTTGGGGATAGGGAAGCTGTGGAGTGAAAAAAAATACCAAAGCAGAGGTAGGGAGACACTCGGTTCTGTCTTACAGGAGGCCTCTCCACCCTCATGCACATGGAGCAGGCTGCTCACCTCTCTTGATCCGCTGGCCCGCCATGTTTCTTGGAGTGAGGATTGAAATGAGGACCTGCACTGGTACAGCCTATCCACCAGAAACCAGCAGTTAGATTAGGAAGCAAACGCCTGTATGTAACAACATGGGCAGTCTCCTAACTTCCAACACAGTACACATTGGCCTGGTATGTGCTGGGGTGATAGAAACAGGAAGCAACATGTGGTATAAAGAGCAGGGCTGTATAGCCTTACAATCTCAAGCTACCTTCCTCTAGGCTGCCACTTTTCCTTTTGTTTTTCTGTTTGTTCTTGAGTTTTGAGACAGAGTCTCATTATTACAGCCCAGGATACCTGCAGCTTGTGATCCTCCTTGCCTCAACTTTCCAAGTGCTAGGAACATGGAGTGTCACACCATGCTGGCTCTGACTCCTTCCTTTTAAGTGGAGCAGATGTGATCTTCAATGGCTCTTCTGAAGTTAAAGTCCCACATTTAAAGATCTTGGCTTTTAAGAAGGTGGCATACCTTTATGACAGAAACACTTGTCATTCAAGACCATGTGCCACCAAGCAGCTTACCCATCTGGCCTTTACTTGGAGCAGGCAGATTGTTAAATGGAACCTTATGCCCAAGGGCCAAGGCTGCCGCCCTACACAACTCAAGGGGTATAACAAGGGATGCCATTCACAAGGAACACAACCATAACAATGCAGGAAGTCCTTTCATGCAGGGCTTTCCACTGTTTACAGCCTTTACCCAGGCCCAGAGAATAAGTACAGGGCAAGATTCAGAAAGGAGTTTAGCAAATCAAAGCCATCAGAGCAGTGGCAAAGCAACTTGGGGGAATTTTATTTAACTGTCAAAATGGATCAAACCTGATCATAAGTAACTGTGGACCAAATTATGACATGCTACACACAGGTTCTAATGGTACATGCCATAACCCAGCACACCTGAGACTAAAGGGCATGTTCAGAGACTGGTCTGGGATATACCACAAGTTCCAGACCAACCTGGGTTATGTGAAGAAGGGAGGGAGGCAGGAGAGGAGAGGCGAGGGGAAAGGAGGAAAAGCTCTAGCAACATGAATGAGGCTCTTGCCAAGTGTGTGAACAAATTTCAGATCATTACTCCAATAATGGCAAAAGATGACTAAATGCAATTTAACCCACCACTTTTTGCTGACTTGATTCTAATCCCAAATTGAGAAAATATACCTCCTTCTAAGCACCTGCTGTATCTTCAGTTCTCATCACTTCTGTCCCACTGTGCCCCTCATGCCAAGGCTTGGGGCCATTCCTAGACACTAAAACACCAACCCTCAACCCCCAGCTCCAAAAACCTCAAAGAATTACCCAAAAATAAGCAGGAGCCTGATTTTATTTTTTTTGTTTCTGTGCTTTAAACTCAAGCCACTATCACAATAAAAAACATCAACTCCTTCACCTTCCTTCACACCTATGGAATCAAACACTACTTTTTATGGCTACTTTCCTCAAGGTTGACCTAAGTGGTTATTTTAATATTTAAAAAGAAAGAAAAGAAAAAGAAAATTTTATTCTTTTTTAATCATTAGCAATTGAGTCTTGGCTCAGTCTCATTTGTTTTACTGGTCAGCCAGGTCCAGATAGTCACTAGCCAGCATAAGACCTACCTTGTGTATTATCCCCAAACTGATGAACATGGAACCCATGTTGGCCTTCAGTCAATCCTGTAATTTGTCCTGACACCACAACTGGTTCACCACTTGCCTTTATTGAAAAAAAATTAAAAAAAAAATTAAGGCATCAAGTTTGAGTGCAAATGCTTCTGAACAAAGGAAATTGCTGGTTTACACCTTTACCCTTCACAGTAAAAGGCACAAGAGTCCTCCCACCCCCAAAACAAACAAAAAACTGTCCAAATTCAGGTGCGCCCACTCCCTAGGGGGACTCTCGAGATGCTTAGCTCTGGGCCTCTCTCCCTATCAATCTTCTCATAACACTTGAGGCCATGTTGGCAGGCTCCTGGACTGAACAGCATTTAAAAAGCACCTAGCAGAACAGAATTAAAGGGAGCTACTAAATGTCAGGCCTAGGGAATAGATGGGCCCTACACTCACTGCCTCTGGCTTGACTCTTACAGAAATGCACACTGGCTACCCCAGGACCCTGGTTCTCCACTAAATGTCAGGCCTAGGGAATAGATGGGCCCTACACTCACTGCCTTTGGCTTGACTCTTACAGAAATGCACACTGGCTACCCCAAGACCCTGGTTCTCCACTCAGCACCCACGGATGTTTATCAGTTCCCTCATTTTTATTTAGTAGCCAGAAAATACCATGTCCTACTGCCTGAGGGGGTCCATCTGGGTCTAACCCGAGCTACTTAAAAACAACAACAACAAAAAACTTATTAGGCATTCAAGAGAACTTCCCACATATCGAAAAGAAAGGACAATAACAAGACTACAGAGTATAACAACCAAGGCANTATCATCCACCACCATCCAGGCAGCTGGGCTGTAATGTTACATCCAAAATTCCAATCAGTATAGCTCCAGAGAGAAGGCGCAACTGCAACGATCAGAACACACATGCTGAGATCTTTCTTCTTAGCTTGTTTTTAAACAAAAGAAGGAACTTTGGGTAGAAAATTTTGATTCTGAAAAGTTGGCAACAGGTTAAATCAAACAGTGTTGATAGCCAAGTTATTACAAGTGCCAATCTGGAATGTTGAACTATCCAAGGGTCTTTATCGGGTACAAAGGGCACCAGCAACATGAAGTTCCGGGCTTCACAGAAGAATCCAGCGAGCTGCTCTGGGAAGGGGATTGATGACAGGAACCTGGGCTCAGGGGTGGACCCCTAGCTGGTATTCACCTTTCTCATGGTGTGGAAAGAAGACCTTTCTCACAGTGGTGAATTACGTGTGAAGAAGAAGAAAAGACAAAAACAAAAAACTTACACAGAAAAAGAGCAAAATGCATTCAAATGCCAAAGAAGCTGCTGAAACCGAGACAGGTGACAAAAAAAAATAAATTCACGTTATCAGTTCTCCCGCGCATAAAGGAGACACTTGCATTCACTCCGGTGTCTGTCTTCTCACATTTATGTAAAACATTCTAGAGCGCATATCCACACTCCATTTATCAAACATTCTCTCGGGATTATGCTAAGTATAACAGAATCTTCCTGCAGACGGTAACCTCCCTATGGCTCTGGACACGATCTTACCACAGTTATCTTCCCTGTGACGCATGTGTTTCTGCAGTATTACTGACAACATTTTTCGAAAATACTTCTTCATATTCAAAATGTGCTCAAAAACTCGCTGCCCTAGTAAACACCCACGGTCTGGCCTCTTTCTGGAGCTTGGAGGGAAGAATAAGCAAGGGACGACTGCCCAAGGCCATCTCTTTTCTTTCACCCTTGCGGCCCGACCCTGACCTAGGGACAGAACAGCCCAGGATGTTGTTTTCAAAACGCCCCAAACGCGTTCGGCTGCCTTAGTCCGGTTCGTCACCAGCAGTAGCCAATCTTGGGAAAACATACTCAGCCGGTGGCCACGGAGCGCTGAGCCCGTNGGACAGGGACACCGGAAAACCAGCAGTCCCAGAGGGATAGCGGATGCCGAGAGCGCTCGCTCGGGCGGGCCTGGCCGCTCGGGGGTGCGGAAAGTGACCAACCGGCCCGGGAGGCCCCGCGGCGCCCCGGCCTCCCTCCCCCGCACCCAGCCCCTGCCCGAGGCCGCCGTGACTCAGCACTTAGCGGGGCGCAGGCCGCTGGGGGCGTGGCGGGCTCCCCTACAGGTGCGCGGCCTGCGCCCCGGGCCCTGGTGCCCGCGCCCCGCGCCCTGGTCCCCCGGTCCCCGGTCTCCACGCCCGGGGCCTTGCCTTCTCCGCACCCAGCCCCTGCCCGAGGCCGCCGTGACTCAGCACTTAGCGGGGTGCAGGCCGCTGGGGGCGTGGCGGGCTCCCCTACAGGTGCGCGGCCTGCGCCCCGGGCCCTGGTGCCCGCGCCCCGCGCCCTGGTCCCCCGGTCCCCGGTCTCCACGCCCGGGGCCTTGCCTTCTGCTCGAAGTGGATGGTGCCCTTCACCGGGCCGTCGCCCTTCAGCACGCACACAGCCTTCATCGCCATGCTTCGCCGAGGAGACGCGCGGCGGCCTCGGGAACCTAAGGAGGGCAAGAAAAATCCGGTTGCAGCGGAAGATGCAGCAGGAAACGCAGGCGCTAACCCAGGCCTCGCCGCCGCCGCNGCGGATCTTTTATACGCCCGAGCCTGGCCACGCCCACCCTGGCACGGAACCAATCGTCACCCGCGCGCTCCGCCCACCCTTCGTGGAGTTCCTTGGCCGCAGGGCACGCTGGGGGGTGGGGCCGAAGGTGGCGCCCGCTCCTGGAGCGCGACCAAGAAGAAAGTTCCAGGCAGGAGGAGGCGCGGGAAAGAAGGCNAGCCGCTATTGTCTCATCAAGGTGACCGCCTCGGAGTCGCCGTGGAAACCGAGAAGGCGAGGCCTGCGTGGCGCGCCTTGGAGGGCTGAAGCTTAAGAAAGGTCGGGTGTGAGTGACTTGGGTGAGCGCGCCTTTCAAAGTTGGCATGCGCCAAGATGGATGCTGGATGTAGTTTCCACAAATTTTCTGGCCTTTGGCTTTATTTCCTCATGAGGTTTAAGTGTGTAAAGCCCATGCCCCGTCTCCAGACGCACCTCTCTTTCTCTTCAGTTTTCCANGTCCTTGGCACATATCACATTACTTCTTTTGTTTTTGTTTCCTTTCCTAGTACAGGGGATTGGACTGACCTCCCACATGATAGACAAGTGCTCTATCACTTAGCCACATCCCTCTTTTATTTTATTTTATTTTTTTAAGACGGGAATATCACTATGTAAACCTGGCTGTCCTGGAACTCACTATGTAGACCAGGCTGGCTTTGAACTCACAGAGATCTGCCTGCCTCAGCCTCCTGAATGCTGGGAGTTAAGGAGTGCGCCACCACAGCCCAGCATCTTTTTTACTTTTTGAGATAGGGATGGAACTTGAATTGGAGATCCTGCTGCCTCAGTATCCCCAATAACTNGGATTACTTGTCTGCCCCACCATTCCCAGCCAAATTCTGTATTCTCTTGCCTGTTTGACAGGTCTCTACTTAAGACACCAAAAAGGCAACTAAGTGGCTCTCAGGAATCTGGCTTTAAGCCATGCATGCAATGGAGGACCGGATGCCTGATGAAGTCACGTTCGATACCTCCATACAACAGATGAAACATGGTGTTTCAAGGGAAATGTCTCTAAAATGTAATGGAATGAGCAAAGGACTTTTGAAATGTCTGGAAAGATATATACGAGTCCCTGTAACTAAGAAGGGGCCTCAATAAGAGAGATGGAATTCTTACCTAGAGTTAATTTCTTTTTAAGATTGCAACCTCCCTGGTCTCCCAAGAGCTTATACATACATCAGCATTTCCTGCTANACTCAGGAGGCAGGATTTAGTTNTGAGAATGGCAAAATACCAAAACCTTACTTCAGGCCAGGGTGAAACAAAAACAGAAGCTTATTTGGCCACTTTGGGATCCATCTATCTATGTAGTCCCTTGGGCTCTGCTGTGTGACTTTTCCCAGGGAGTCTTAGAACTATTTACCACAGAGTACTAACAAACCAGAGAAGTGATAATTGTGCCCAAATCCAATATGGTGAACAAGCAAGATTATTGGGGTTCCTTATCAAGGTGTAGGTGACCCAGACAACTATACCACGGAAGAGCCTCCCTCTTCCAGCAGTTGCCAACCACTTACCTACCTTCAGACAAGGTGGGGCCTCAGGAGCCTTCCCTCCTTCCATAAGTAAATATTAACTGGTCGGATCTCCTGAAGGCCTGAAAGTAGTAGTCACAGCTGCTCCAATTCAAGACAGTGACAGTCACATCCAACTCAGAGGAAACAGGCACACAGCAGGCCCTGATGCATCCTCTAGGAGAGATTCCTAGCTTACCTTCTCTCTTGAGGCACTCCATGCTTGCCTTATCATCCTTCATCAACACAGCCTACCCCATAATGGTCATGCTTAAAACTACCTTAAAACNGTTGTTGAATGAGTCTGTGTAAGATGAAAGGATGGTATACATACCTGTGATTTTGATTGTTATTAGTATTCTCAAGATAACTTGCATGTANACTGAAGAGTTACATAAGCACANATCCCAGCCAAAGGGCCTTTGCCCAAAGCCAGATTTTCTTTGGGTTCCAGGAAGTTCGAGTTAGATTTCAGTTCATTGTAAANTTGCCANGACAGCAGGCCATGGGTACAAAGGGCCTCCCTCAAACAATGATTACCACTCTTGAAACACTCAGGTGAGGCTAGTGGTCTCTTTTTTAGCTCCTGGGAAGCCAGGCAAGGGCTTCCCATTCCACAGGATTAGAGGAGTTGAACTGCCTTCCAAGGGCCTGCACAAAGGGGTCCCCAGCAAAGGGAGAGAGTGAAAAGTTTCTGCACCCTAATAAGCCTCTCCACCAACGCACCAATCCAAATCAGACCAAATCAGACCGAATTAGAAAAAGCTCCAGTTTAATGGGTAAAGCATTCCCAGGTGATTCTCTGGCCCTCAGAGAAGAGACAGGGACNAGAGACNGAAAAGCCACGTGTCTGGGAGGCGCGTTTAAATACCCTGTGGGAGTAGTCTTTAGCATCTCTGGGGGAGGAGCCATGTTTGACGGGACTTTCTGAGGGGCAAGGTCTGGGCAGAGAGGTGGGGCTTCCACNAGAACATCCCAGACTCTTTGGGTGTATGGGTGCCAGGGTGCCAGGGGCTGAGGTGGAGCTTCCACCAGAACATTCCAGACTCCTTGAGTATAGGGGCACCGTTCAAGACTGGCTACTTCCTTCGGGCATGGGGCAATGTGGGGGAGAGGAGAGTTGGGAGTTGGTGAGCTCACATTCAGCAGGAGGTGTGAATGGAGGAGCATCTGGTTAATTGTCATCCTGGAGACCTCAGGCATCTGTTTCTGACTGCTGGACTTTAATACTTCAATAGCTGGACCTTGGTAGNCAGCCTCAGGAGACGGAAGTGGCCAAANAAGGGAATAGCCCTGGTGGCTAGCTTTAGGAATGTAATCTAACAATTTTTAGCAAGGCAGAGGGAATGGGGAATAGGGCAAGGCCTGCCAGAGCCATGCTTGCCATGCTCAAGCTGGCCAAAGTTCCTTCTCTCAGAACTAGAGCACAAACTAGNCAGTCAAAAGTGGCATTCATCTTACCTGCATACATTTAAATGTAAATAAGTGTTAAAAAAAACCCAAGCAATTAAAAATAAGCATAAACTCTAAGATTAGACCAAAGAGGCTTGACATATCTGAGACATTTTTGACATTAGGCATCTTGGCAATGAAGCATATCATAAGCTCTCTGTTCTGATGGCCCAGTTTGGTTTCAGACCAAACTTAGGAGCCCCTGTATCATCCTGGATCAAGCTGTTAGTCAGAAGCCCCTGGCTGGAGCAGTTGTCAGCCTGACTGCACATCAAAGTCACCCTAGGAACTTAGGCCTCACTAAATGAAAAGTTGGTTCTGTATATTTGTATTATAAATGTACATGACACTGCTGTAAGATAGAGAAGAAATTATCAGTGGAAACAAAAGCAAAAGGAAGTTACCAATAGTTATCACTAGAAAAGGGCTGCTNCTCTTGGCACCTTTTTTGCCTGTGTATGTGTGTAGGATGCACACATTCCACATCTTGGGTGTGGAGGACACAGGGCAGNTCTGTGGAGTGAGTTCTCGTACCTTTACCTGNGTTGTGAGGATAGAACTCAGGTCAACAGGCGTTGCTCATCCAAACTTGTATATGATTAAGCAAGCATAACGCAATTTCTGTCACAAGTGTTTAAAGACAGTTTCTTACTGACAGAGGTAAAGCCACCATAAGCAGTTAGCAGGGACAGCGTGATTNTGTTTACCTGTGAAGACCATGACTCCATATCTCATGTGTGGGTAGAAAGAGATGGGGTGAAGCTGGTGGCAGAGAAACCTTTGGGGAGACATGATAAGTTAGTGCCTGTCCTGAAACCGTTACTGGGAGAAAGGCAGAGATAATGCCGCTGGAGCCTCATGCCAACAACCTGTGGATATGCAGGGTGAGGGAGACAGGTGCTATTTACTAAGGAGAATGGATTTAGGAACAGAGGCTTAATTGAGAATATANACATNTGGTATGTAAGATACCTAAAATCACCAAGCTAGGGGAGTCCATCTGGACACTTGTCTGAGCCCCACATCTGGGCTATATATCAGACATACCAAGTCTGCCATTCCCTTTAGGGGACATAATTTACTTCATCATCTACCACATCAGTATTAGGAACCAACTGAATGCCAATTATGCCACTTGGTTTTTATGGTTTAAGTGGTCTCTCTAGAGCAGTGTACATCACCAACTTAGTGTACATCAGAGTAGAGGTGGAGGGCCAGTGAGATGGCTCAGTGAGTAAAGGTGCTTGCAGTCAAGCCTGACAGCCTGAGTTCAATCCCCAGCACTCATATGATGGAATGTAAGTTGTCCTCTGACCCTCACACACATGCCCTGGCATATAGGCTCACACACACACACACACATGGAATGAGTCGTTCTCTGTGCCTATAGCTCCCAAATAACGACACAGAGACTTATTAATTATGAAAGCTTGACCTAGCTTAGGCTTGTTCCTAACCTAGTTCTTAAATTAACCCATATTTTTAAATCTATGGTCTTCATGAGGCTGGTTTCCTCATCTTCATACTGTTCATCCTGCTTCCTCTGCATCTGCTCACAGCTCGGCCCCGCCTTTCTCCTTCCCAGAGTTCTGTCTCTGTCCAGAAGTTCCACCTATACTCTCCTGCCTAGCTATTGGCTGTTCAGCTTTTATACATCTTTACACAGTATACAAATACCCCCCCACACACATTTTTTTAAAAGAACCTAGATAGAAGGCTTGTGAAAACACAAATTGTGTGATCAGTAATCATCAGGGAATGCTAATCAATCCACAATGAGCAATTTCCTCATACCTGTTAGGATGGTTGTTCTCAAAGGGCCAAGAACTTTCCTACATTGTTGGTGGGGATGATTATAGAAAAGAGTATTAATTCTCTAAGTCTGAGGCCGGCCTGGTCTACAGAGAAAGTTCCAGGAAAGCCAGGGCTACACAGAGAAACCCTGTTTCAAAAAAACCAAAAAGAAAGACAACAGTATTTTCAGTATTACCATATAGCCCAGCAATCCCTCTGTGGTAGTCAGAAGTTTTCCTGTGTCCCGCCCAGTCCTGCCGCTACTCCGTCCCAAGTAAACACACAGAGGCTTATATTAATTACAAACTATNTTGCCTAGGGCTTTAGCTTCTTTCTAGCTAGCTTTTTCATCTTAAATTAATCCATTCCTATNAATGTATATGTTGCCAAGTGGCCGTGACATTACCAGTCTGCTGGCATCTTGTTGCTCCTTTGGTGGCAGGCTGGCATCTCTCCTGACTCCACCTTCTTCATCTCCATCTTCAGTTTGAATGCACTGCCTAACCTTATTCTGCCTCGCCATTGGCCAAACACCTTTATTTATCAACCAATGAGAGCACCACATATTCACAGCATACAGAAAGACATCCCACAGCACT
>LZPO01034855.1:383421-393446 GCA_001675575.1 Neotoma lepida
TCTCTTTCACCCAGCCATTCCTCCTTTGCCTCCTCCGTCCCACCACAGTCTCTTTTTACTGTCGTGGCTTCTGCAGTTAGTCCAGGTTATGCACTCACATCTGAAGATTTGGAACTTGGAACCTTAGATGAGAGAGAACATTTGTCCTTTTGGATGTCTTGCCTTCTCGAGAACATTTGTTACCTCAACCACTTCCTCCAAAGGCTTGGACATTTTTCTTTCTCAAGGAAGACTGGATTCCTTATGGTTGGGAATGGGATTTAGGCACTGTAATGTGATTTGTGTATCTCCTAAGCTCTGCTCCTCAAAACCAGCAACCACCTGTTAATTACCTTAGATAGCAAAGGAGGTTGGGATAGATAGGCATCCCTTTAGANTTAGGAGGGTGTCCATTCATGACCTTAAACTGATGAATGCTCTGTGACTGTGACTGTTTATCATTTCCAAGCTCAATGGAAATAGAATTGTACTTAGTTCTTTTAAAGACTCATTTATTTTATTTTATGTATATGAGCGTTTTCCCTGCATGTACCTGTNTACCACATGTGTTCCTTGTGCCCACAGAGGTCAGAATAGGGTGTCATATCTCCTGGAACTGGAGTTATGGATGGTTGTGAACCACCATGTGGGTGCTGAGAATTGAACCTAGGTCCTCTGCAAGAGCAACAAGTGCTCTTACCCTCTGAGCTATCTTTCCAGCCCTAATTATTATTTTTAATATCTGGAAATGTATCTAGGCACAAAGAACCACAAAGAATAAGATAAAGTGAAGAAAATGAACCAGTTGCAAACTAGGGAGGGTGTCATGCAAAATTACTTTCGTCATTCTGCTACTGTAATACTTTTATTTTTCACTAATCATGATGGGTAATGTTTCTATCTTAGATTCTGAAAACAGTCATTTTATATGTCATCACTTAAAACAGCCAATGATCATGTTTCATTTGTCATGATTTACATGGTCCAAGAATTCTAGAGTGGCATGGAGACCAGTGCTGTCTCAGTATCTGTAGTGAGGCTTTACCCAAATGTTGATTGTGGTGGGCTCCCATCAGCTGAAGGCTCAACTGTGGCTGGAGAGCCTGTTCTGTGGATACATCTTCTTAGGGCTGACCTGATGGAACTGGCTGCTGGTGGGAGGTCTCTCCACAGGCTGCTGGTGTCCCCAAGAACCTTTCCTTAGAAAGCAGTGGTTTTCCTTAGAGTGAGAAGTCCAGGAGTGCAAAGCAGAAAATGTTGGGTGTCTTTTATGACCTGGTCTTGAAAACCACACACCATCACTTCCACAGGCTTCTACTGTCCACAAAGATCAGCCCTAATTTGAGTGGAAAGGGACCACACAAAGGTGTGAATGCCATGAGCTGAAGCTCATTAGAAGCCATTCCAGCAGCCAGCTGCCACAGTTCCAAGTTCATACACAAGTGCCACCAAAATAAGTTCAACCTTGATAGACCCCCAAAGTATTGGAAAAGCAGTTTAAGGAGGCTTAAACCTGAGCATTGTGGCACACACCTGAAATCTCAACTTGAGGAAAGGTGGAGAATTCTGGCCAGCCTTGGCTACATTGTCTCAAAAGAAAAAAACAAACAACAAAATCCACCATGAAAACAAAGAATAAAGGTAACAGAGCTTATCAGGATTTCCTATTATTTGATGTGCATAGAGCTACACTTGAAATTTTCTTTAACTTCAGAAATCAAGGCTAGGAAGAGTGAAGCTGTTTCTCGCCAGTAAATATTCATACTGTATTATGTGCATGGTTTACCTCAGGCGTAGAAACCTTGGGCAGATGGCTCAGGTGGCAAAGGCTGCCATTGCCAAGCCTGAGGACCTCAGTTTGGTCCCCAGATCCTACATGGCAGAAGGAGAGAACTGACTTCTGCAAATTGTCCTTTGACCACCACGTTGTGGTGATAAATTATGTACCCCAATAAAGCTTGCCTGGGCATCAAAGGACAAAACCAGCCACATAGGTCAGGAAGTAGTAGCACACACCTTTAATCCTAGCATTCGGGAGGCAGAGATCCATCAAGGCCACACTGGGAACAGAGCCAGGCGTGGTGGCACACACCTTTAATCCCAGCACTAGGAAGGAAGGAAAGATCGCAGGGCACAGAAGAGTATATAAGACGTGAGTAAACAGGAAGTTTACTTTTGAGGCTGAGGATTTTGTAGCATTAAGAACGTGGCTGGCACTTGTGGTCATTGCTGTCTTAATGCTTGGGAGACAGGCAATATCCACAAAGCACTGAGCACTGTAGGTCAGGGAGGCACTGTGCCAGCGGCCCTGTGCAGTCCAGCTTCATCTGCTGGAGCACATAACAACTGTGTCCTGAAAAAGGAACACTTGGGCATCTAGAAAAGAAATCCCACCCCAGCCCCCACCCCCAGTGCTGGAGACATAACAGTCTAAAGGACCTGAGCATGCAGCCACAGAGCACGGAAACCTTTTTCAAATTATTTTAGTACGGAATAATAAAAGTCAGTTTCCCGGTAGCTGAAGATGTCTGGTTTTAGAAGCATTATATATCTAATGAAGATGGTGGGGCTCCATTGCAGATGCTGTCAAGGGCGCCACTGGAAATCTTTGCTGTGCACGTGTCTATTGTTACACAGACATATTCTCAAGTCACCCCCTCCTATATCAAGAGCAACTAGTTTTGAACAAAGGGCCTTGGAGGAGCATTACTGTTTCACCAGTACAATGGCTCTTCCTTACCTGCCTCCAAGCTAGGGGCATGGAGATTTTCAGAGTAGAAAAATATGACTAATTTAATCAATTTGATTTAAAAAGACATTGTGGCCATATTCCAGGTACTTTGGGGTAGGAGAAACACAAATATATTAATACAATATTCTTCTCAAGTTGATGCTTAGCCATCCTGCTGCAAAGCTTCCTAGGCATGTTTAAAGCTTTAACATATTTGACTTATTTTCTAAAATGGTTGGTAAAAGAGAGCAAGAAATAAATGTATTGTATCCTTAAAAAAAAAAAAAAAGAACGTGGCTGGCTTGTTCTCTTTCTCTGGTCTTTCAGCTTTCACCCCAATATCTGCTCCATTTTTTTTTCTATTAATAAGACTTTTTAAGATTCATGTTACATCCATATGTGCACTGTGGCTTGCATATGCTGTTATACATATACACAAATAAATAAAAAAATGTTTTTTTAAAGCATGTGCTATGTTTGTGACATNACATTAGCTGTTGTTAGGATCTAGTGATGGAAAGGCTCCATTTAGCAGCATACCATAGTCCCTGGAAATGTGTCTGGTCACATCTCATGTTCTTCACCAGTCCATCGTTCTTAATATGCAACTTACACCAAATCAACTACTTGTGTATTGCGAAAGGGGCCAGAGGGAGAGAAAGAAAGACTGAAACAGGGATGGAAAGAAACAAGTGTATACAATGCCATGTTTTCTCTTATACAGACTCTAGATTTAAATGTGTGTGTGTTGTGCCTGCATGCAAATGTGTGTGTTTCTCATGCCTGCTAATCATGTGGTCTACCACAAACTACATCTCTGGTCTGCTGTATTTTCTCTAAAATGACTTTTCAGGTTCTCTCTCTCCATGGACAATAGCTACTGCTTTAGAACTGGAAGCAAAAGTGAGGGTTGAAGACCAGGTGCACATGTGTCTTGATTCTTTGATGAGTGTCTTAGTTAGGGTTTCTATTGCTGTGAAGAGACATCATGACCACGACAACTCTTATAAAGGAAAACATTTAATGGAAGTTGGCTTACAGTTCAGAGGTTCAGTTTATTATCATCATGGTGGGAAACATGGCGGTATGCAAGCAGACATGGTGTTGGGGTGGAGCTGAGAGTTACATCTTGAGCCTCAGGCAGCAGGAGCCTGCAGCACTAGGCCTAGCTTAAGCATATAAGACCTCAAAGCCTGCCCCCACAGTGAGACCCTTCTTCCGCCAAGGCCACACCTCTTAATAGTGCCACTCCCTATGGGCCCAGCACTCACACACGAGTCCATGGGGGCCATTCCTATTCAAACCAGCACAGCAAGGAAAATGCTAAGCCCACAGTACAGGGGCAGATGTGGCAAGCCCTTCCCCACAGCAGCTCCTGATCCAGGCAGAAAGCACAAGAGTACGAGAGTCTGTCCAGAGTCTGCAGAAGTGAGGGAACTCTGGAAAGGATGCTTCCAGAGTCATACTCCCTGGAGTCATCTGAGCAGAGAAAAAAGGAATAAAATGCCTGTGAGGACCTCAGGCCCCTTCCAAACCCCTTTTTTATTTTGGTAAAATTCGCTCACACTGACAATATTAATAATCAAAAACAGAGAAATTGGAGCACAAGTCTGTGACCCTTTCTAGTCCTTGGCCATGGTCAGAACTTTTCTTGTGTGATCATAATTCTGGTTTCTCTACAGGATAAAGTGTCCAAGCAGGACAGTGAAGGTGACATCAGGTCAAATTCTACAAAGAACTTATAAATCTGGGTAGGACTGATGGCTACAACAGGGATAGTGAGGCCTTTAGAGACCATAACGACCAGGGAGGAAGGTGACCTGCCTACTGAAACCAGGAGAAAGAGCCAGGGCCACAGCCAGGAACACAGCCAGAAACACAGCCAGGAACACAGTCAGGACCACAGCCAGGAACACAGCCAGGAACACAGTCAGGACCACAGCCAGGAACACAGGACCAGTCAGGACCACAGCCAGGAACACAGTCAGGACCAGTCAGGACCACAACCAGGGCCACAGCCAGGAACACAGTCAGGACCAGTCAGGGCCACAGCCAGGGCCACAGCCAGGACCACAGTCAGGGCCACAGCCAGGAACACAGGACCACAGCCAGGGCCACAGCCAGGGCCACTGGAAAGAAACACTAACCTTTCTCCTCNTCTGATTTCTTCTCACTGCTCTCATTGACCAAACCCAGAGAAGCCACGGGGAAGGGACTCACTCCCAGAGGTTAGTTGTTTATTTTATGTGTTTATTTTATGACTTTGCAAGGCTGGCAGTCAGCCTCCCCCCCACCCCGTCTCTCTCCTTTCTCTCTTTCTCTGTCTCTGTGTCTCTCTGCACCAAGCAACAGCATCTAGGTCCCCTTTCCAAGAGAACAGTCTTCCACTCACCACCCTGCTCATCTGGAGCCCTCTGTCTCTCCACTCTCCAACAGAACTCTGACTCTCCCTCCTGCCCAGGAGGTAAGCAATATAGTTAGATGGCAATACAGAGTTCATATAATCCAGCTCAGCCCAAACCACGTGGGCACAGACTGAGTGGAGAGAACAGTCTATGAACTCTGAACCTGTGACCCTTCCTCCCATTTCCTCTTACTGCAGTCAGGAGGGTACAGCCTTACATGCCATCTAGGTCTTAGATCCCTCTGTCTTTTTTCTCAATAAAATCAATGCATAGGTTCATTTCTCTGTTTTACATCTTTTGCATTTTACTGCTTAGATGCATGGGCTTGCAGGCAAGCTTGGCTGTTAGTAATTTTCTACTCTTAACTNGTAGTTTAAGAGCATATCTTAGCAAGTTTGAGGGGAAATAGCTAAACTAGTAGGCATTAACAGGGTAAGTGTTTTCTGTTCATTTTGTAGCTGGACTTGAGATGGCTCAAAGCACCTTTGAAAGTGAACATCAGATTTTAGTTCATGCACTTGACAAGTGTAAATTTCACAGATTAGTGTCTGTAGGAGAAGAAAGTTTTGTCCAGATCCCGCCAGGCCCCACGGTCCCACAGCCGCTTATAAAATAATTACTCAGAGGCTTATATTAATTATAACTGCTTGGCCATTATCTCAGGCTTATTACTGACTAGCTCTTACACTTAAACTCAGCCCATTTCTATTAATCTATATGTCGCCACGTGTTTCCTGGCTTTACCTGTGTCCCATTACATGTTGCTCCTTGGGCAGCTGGCTGGCATCACCTGACTCAGCCTTTTTCTTCCCAGAATTCTCCTTGTCTGCTTATCCCGCCTATACTTCCTGCCTGGCTACTGGCCAATCAGCATTTTATTTATCAACCAATCAGAGCAACACATATTCACAACATACAGAATGACATTCCCATCAAGTGTCCTTAAAGGGTTAGCTTGTAGGTTCAGGGGAGAGAAATTGAGTGACGATACCCCCGCCCCATGCACACACACGATGAACAGGGGTGACTCCCACCCTTAGGATATGGCTGAGAGGAGAGGACCACAAGCAAAGGGCCTGTGGGAGCTCTTAGGAACTAACTCAGTAGCTCCTCAGTAGTGCCTTTGAGTGCCTCAGGAGCCAGTGTCGCTGACAAGGGTGATGGATGGTGCTGCTTTATCCTCTAGGGATACCCAGGAGTTGAGGACAGCTGCATGGGCAGGGGACAGAGTTAACTTAGCAAGTACCTCTCTTCTGTTTGAAAGGGTTCAAAAGTTTGGGGGTTCAAGAGGGACACTGAGATGGATTTTTGGGGGTATGGAGTTTCTTAGAAGAGTCATTAATGCCTCAGACAGACAGAAAGATGGTGAGTGTGGGTGAGTGCCTGGAAACCAGCTGGATACCTCACTATAGACAGAGGTTTTTAAAAAGGGAGCCAGTGGGGTTTGGGGTGTGCTGTCTTCCTCTTACACTGTCTGTGGTGATTATATTATGTCCCCCAAAATATTGTGTACCCTAATAAAACTTATCTGGGGTCAGAGAACAGAACAGCCACTAGATTAAACATAGAGGTTAGGCAGTGGTAGCACATGCCTTTAATCCTAGCATTCCCGAGGCAGAGATCCATCCAGATCTCTGTGAGTTCAAGGCCACACTGGAAACAGCCAGGCATGGTGGCACACACCTTTAATTCCAGTGGCACACACCTTTAATTCCAGCACCTGAGATCCCATGTCTTGCTTGAGAAAGACACATGCCTTTAATCCCAGAAAGGAGTGGCAGGAAGCAGAAAGGTATATAAGGTGTGGAAACCAGAAGCTAGAGGCCTCTTAAGCTTTCAGGCTTTGAGAGTTCAGCTGAGATTCATTTGGGTGAAGACTCAGAAGCCTGCAGTCGGAGAAAACAAGATCAGCTGAGGAGTTGGCAAGGTGAGGTTGGCTGTGGCTTGTTCTGTCTCTCTGATCATTCAGAATTTACCTCAATACCTGGCCTGGTGTTTTCAATTAATAAGACCGTTTAAGATTCGCTCTACAACTGTCCGTGTGCCTTTAAACACTTTGGAAAGTCTTCAGGACACTCTCCATAGTGAGCATCCATGGTGTCCAAAGACCCAGTGAGCAGCTGTTTTAAAGCAAAGAAAAGCAAGGCTAAGAACAGTGAAGTAATTGGCAAAGGCCACCCAGTCGGTGACTGTGCTGGGATTAGAACTCTGGGAGCACACTGGAACACCCACTTTCTTCAACCACTGTCTTCTAAAAGCAAGGTTTTGTTGGGTTTTCCAAGGGCCACTATAGACCAAATGTAGAATCNCCGATTTGACCTAAGAAATCACATATTTTTGTTGACAGCTGCCAATAATGCTCAGATAACCTGCTGAGCATAGAAGTGCCCAGGAAAGATCACCNNAAACACCAGGAAAGCCAGCCCCGGNNCCTTAAACGTCACAGAACGATGGCTTAGTGGCCAGCAGGNGGCAGCAAGGCTTCACCATTGTCTTGGTAATGAGCGCTGAGTTGCTGATTTATTCTTAACAATTGAGTAAGGCAAATGGAGACGGCCTACTCCACTCCTGTCTCCCACTCCAGCCTTCTTGTCCCGTGATCTCGAAAGTGAGGGGCCTTGATAGCTGCCTCTAAAAGTGTGGTCTCCTTGAATTTTCTATCTTCAACACCAAAAAAATTTTGCTGTTGCTGGGTGTGGTGCCATGTGCTTTTAAAATTATCAGACTTGGGAGATAGGGGCAGGCGGATCTCTGAGTTCAAGGCCAGCCTGGTCTACAGAGTGAGTTCCAGGACAGCCAGACCCTGTAGAGACTGTCTCAAAAAAAAAGTGTGTGCAGATATATATATATATATATATATATACACACACACACACACATATATGTATATAAGTTTTCTCCATGTGAGGGCTCCTTTACTGAGGGTACACTGTAACTGAGTACTCGGCTGGGATTACCTCACTTAATCCTTACAATAAGAAAGACAAGAGGCAGAGACAGGGGCATCTCTGTGAGCTAGAGACTAGCCATGTCTATATAGCAAGTTCCAGGCCAGCCAGAGCTACATAATGAGACCCTGTTTAAAAAAGAAAAACATGATAGGTTGGTCTTCTTTTGATGACAGTGAGGGTCTGGATTCTGTTGTATTGTTTTTCTTCAGTTACTGACCAGCAGATTTCTGGAATGTTGGTGATTGATAACATTCAGGTTTTTTCATCAAGAGCTTATTAGTGACAAAATTTTAATGGGAAATGTAGTCTATTCGGGATGATTAATAAAATGTGATAAAATTGTAAAATATCCCTAGTATATGCATGCATGATTTTTGTGTTATATATATAATATATATATACATATTATATATACATATTATCAGGGTGAGGAGATTTGGCAAAGCAATAGGTACCAATCCTAACCCATTCATCTGGTCCTACACCCCCTGTAGGCTTTAAGGAGGGGGTACTTTTCTCCCATAGCACTGTGTGGTAAGAAGGTTCCCAGGGGTGCTGGCGATGGAACAAGGTCTCATGCATGCCGGCGAGCACTACACCAACTGAACTACATCCCCAGCCCTGCCGTGATGCTTTAAACGGGCTACCCTAAGTGTCTTCCAGATAAACTGTCTTCTCTACACTCTTAATTTCAGTTTGGCTCACAGAGACAGCTTGTCTTATACTTTGTGTAACCCATGATCCACTAGGCTAGTAATTCTATGTCAAATCAGAAATCACATCTTTTTAAATTACAGTTCCTTACGTGTATGCGGTATATTGTGAGCTTACNCTTTACCCTCTCTTGTCCCACCGCCTACTCTGCTAGGTCCCTGTCATCTTCCCACCTTGTCTCCCTCCTGCTTTTGTGTTTTTTTTGTGCAGATCTTGTGCAAGGGGCCATTGCTGCTGTATGTTCACGACTACACTGTCCCTGTCACCACTAGAAGCCTGCATTTCACAGGACTCCTCCTCATCCTCCAACTCTGTCTTTCTGTGATGTTCCCTGGGTCTTAGAGGGAGTCATATAGCAATCCTCATTAGGGCTCAGCACTCAACAGTCATTTGTTAGCATTTTCACCAGCTATGAGCCTTTTTATTGTGATAGTGTGCTTGGAAACTTCTCTAGCTGTGGCAGATTGCCGCTCTCGTCCTGGTGCCTGGCTGCAGTGGTTTCAGAAATCAAATCTTTTTGGATCATGTTCTAAGTGAAGCCGTGCTAACCTCCTGAGTTACCACTTTATTTGCCATGCTTGGACTGTCAGTTCTATAAGATCCTAGGCTTCTTTCTCAATCATAATTCAGGTTTATAATTTCTGGAAGCTTCTATGTTTCTTTCTAGAAAATTAGCACAAACTGTTTTTAAGCCTTTAATTATGTAATATAGCATACATGTAAAAGTGTAAAATATGTGCTGATAGCTGTGAGTGAGACTTCTCTGGAATTCTCTCACAATTAATAATTTGAGTGTTGGTGAGTATTCCAGAAATCCACAGGTGTCCCTTCCTCGGATCAGCTCCCCTCTCCCTGTAGACAGTCAGTCTCTTGACTTGTGGTGTTGTGTCAGTTTTCCCATCCCTGTGTTGATGTCTGAGATGGATCACCATCAGGAAGACAGGTTTATTTTGCTCATGCTTTCAAAGTTTTCAGTCATGGTCAGCTGACTCCACTGCTGTTGAGTGGGAAGGGATGCACAAAAGCTGCTTACTTCATGGCAGCCAGGAAGAAGGGAGAGGTGGTGAGGGCTGGGGGGTGAGCAAACCCCATTTTGATGTGCGCTTCACAGGCACACTTTCTGCTGGGGACCCTCTTCCTACAAGCCGGACCTTACATTTTCCACAAGAGCTTTTAGGGAATGTTTAAGAGCCAGGCCACAGCACTGGTGTTTGCTCGACTCCTTTTCTTCATATTTAAGGTGAT
>LZPO01034855.1:393501-414567 GCA_001675575.1 Neotoma lepida
TTTTGGTTTTTCGAGACAAGGTGTGAACCGAACTTTTAAACTCTAAGTACCGTGTGAAACTGGGACGAACTGCCTGACTCTGACCTTACAGTGTGGCTTTCCTTCTCCACAGTTTCTCAGAGATTAACAAGATGGATTCATGGTCATAGCTGTAAAATCTCCCAGACAGTTTTAGACCCAAACCTTCTAAATCTTTCATGTAGCATCATGAGATCTCATCTGTCTTAGTCAAAATGTTATGTTTTCAGGGAATGGAAAATTGAAAGTTTAAATGTGGTTCTTATTGAACTGGACCTGGAGCTTCTTAAATCACCTATCAAATCTAGTCTGAGAAAATAAAACAGTTGTAAACGTCACGGTCTGTGTAAATCATCATAAACAAATAAGGTGCGTATGAAGCCCAGTTATACACAGGACAGACAAAACAATTTCCCTTCCGTCCAAGCCATGTTTGACCCTCTACTTCTTACGGACGTCTTTGCACTTTGCACGGAGGCTTGGTGTGTTGGAGGGTGTGTGCTTCTTCAGTTGAACCATGGTGTTGGATTGTGACCTCTTGACCTCTTCTGCCCATGCTGGCCTGCACTGAAATCTCAGCTTTTCGTGCTCACCATGTGAACTGATGTCCTTCCCCTCACTCCTTATGATTTTCTCGTTGTTTTGTTTGCTTGTTTGTGTAAGGCAGAGTCTCATGTGTCCCTGGTTGCCCTCAAACTTGCTATGTAGATGAGGATGACCCTGAACTTCTGATCCTCCTGTCTCCACATCCCTTGTAGTGCTGGGATTATAGGCGTGCACTACCACACCTAGTTTATGGGATTCTGAGAATCAAACAGCATTTCCTGAGAGATAGGTCAGCACTCTGTCAACTGAGAAAAATCCCCGGCTCCACTCTCCTGGGTCTTTAGGCGCTGACCTTCATGGCTGGGGTAGGCAAAAGAGAGGATGAGATACCAGCCTTAAAGGAATATTCCAGGTGGTTGAGTTGACTGAGAGTTCTGGGTGGGTGGGAATGGGGAATTTCCACCGCATTGTAGCCTTAAAAAACAAAACAAAACAAACAAATAAAAAACCTACTTGGGACAGGGTATCTGTAGCCCAGGCTGGCCTTGAACTTCCTATGTACCTTGAACTTCTGCTCTTCCTAAATGTTGGGATTATAGGTACTCCACCAAGCCCGCTTTATGCAGTGCCGGGGATTGGAGTCAGGATTTCATTTGTGCTAAGTGAACATTCTATCATCTGATCTTTATCCCTGCTGTATTCAGGGATGACTGATATTCCTTTCTTTTGTTTCTTCATGTGTGTGTGTGTGTGTGTGTGTGTGTGTGTGTGTGTGTGTTCATGTATGTGGAAGTCTGAGGTTGATGTCAGGTGTTCTCAGTGGCCCTTCCACGTTACTTGTTGCGGTAAGGTCTCAATGGAACCCAGAGCTTGCTGATATGGCTAGCATGATAAGTGTGTTTGGTTGGAAACTCTGTCTTCCAGTGCTGGTGGTACTGTTGGGCTGTCAATGTCTGAGGCCCAAACATTGGTCATCATACTTGGATGGCAGGTACTCTAACTACCAAGCCCCTGATACTTTCTTTACTACAAGGCAAGAAAAACTTGGTGTCTTCACCGTTTGTTTATTCTCTGCAACACCTGACACAGTGCCTTGTATGAAACAGAGCCTCAGCTCTATTTCTGTGATCTGTGTAAACAAATGGACTCTTTTCTGTGTCCCGTCTGCAGCAAGGCAGTGCCTGGCACCTGTAGTGTACACAGGAGAGTCTGTGGAAAGCCGGTGATTATTCTCTATTGGGCAGATGAAGCTGAGCACCGGTTTCGTCCGTGCAAGCTTCTGTTTATCTGTCCACAAACCCCAGAGCACCCACCTATCCCAGTGGTTGTTAGGGGGACAGAGATGNTGGTGAGCAGAGTGTGCAGCTCATGCAAGCATTTCATAAGTACTGTCTGTGGTCAGTCAGGACCGTGTGTTGACTTGCATCACAACTGTGTCCCATTCCAGAAATGTGCTATTTACTTTTCAACCCTTTAATGGGTAAGGAGGAACTCTGGGCAGTGCCTAGAGTTTTCTTTGGCGTATTCAGTTAACACACTTGCCCAATCATGACAGACATCTGACACTTTCCAAGGTGGCTGCCAGTGTCACCATCAGAAGAAGCTTTCTTGGCTCCTAGTCTGGGTTCAGTGGTCGTTCGAAGCAGTGATTCCCTTCCATGGTCACTCTTCACTGTGGCGTGTTTCACCTTAGGTTTGTTCTTCTTAGTGAGTTTGTCTAACAATTCGGTTTAGAGAGGATGAAAATCTCCACAAGACAGAGCTGTTTTACAGGTGATGCCTCATTCCAGAGACAATGTGGAGTGGGTAGGCAGGGAGAGGCACTGTTACTTAATACCTGCAGAAAGGGTGGAGGACCTCTGTTCCCTGCACCTGGAGCATGTCAGAACACAGGGGAATGACGTCTCTGGGCAGTTGGTGGCAGGTTCCCACTGGCATGGTAAACTAGAAAGAAAAGGAGTTGCCTAGGTAAGGTATTTACACGACCAACTGAGTGTGCCAACTCTTCACCTGGCTTCAGTCCATGGGCAGACTCTACCTGGTTTAACAGAGAGCCAAGTGAACGGTCTTTCAAAGTCAAGAAATAAAGATGTGAATGGTCCATGATGCCAAGCAATGGGGTGGGACTTGGTCAGGGAGCCAAAAGGGCTTGATATAACATAAAAGTGTGTTTGGGTGTGGACTGCACACACCCTGTGCTAACCCCCACCTCCCTCTAGGTAGAAGGAAATGGGTGGAGCTCATGGAAGCAGAGGTTTGTTAGAGTGGGTTGACTGTGGTGTCCTGAAGTACGAGGGACAGTGGGAAGAGAGTGGAGACCATCGCGCCAAGACTAAGCTAGCCAATCATGATCCTCTCATTTTCATTGAAATTGGGATAGTTATTATTATTATTATTTCTGTTATGGGAGAAACAGGAGCTTTCGTAGGATTCATCATCTCATTAATAAAAGAATTTAAAGACAGACTCAAAAGAAAGGTTGAGGACAATTTTATTAGAGTTTAAAAGAAAAACTTCAGAGTGGCGAGCTATAAATTTTGACAGATGCAGAGAGGAAAGATGGAGAAGAAAAAGAAAAAGTCATGTCATTTGGTTAAGCTGGCTTGGAGGTCAGCCACAGGGTGGACAAGCAGCCACATGGCGGGGAGGGATGCGTTAGAGAAAGTCTGAATTCAGAAAGGGGGGTCAGGAGCAGCCGGGCTGAGGGCAGATTCCAGGAAGGAGAAGTGTCTCCTTAAAGGGACAATTAGCCCTTATCTCTTTAGCATAGCTTGACGTGAACTCCCCCTTCTTGAGAGGCACCTTGACCAGGTGACCGGCCAGCCCAGCTGGATTAACTCATGCTTTGGTAGTTTGTGATGTTAGGTCTCCATCCGGGCCAGAGAAAGAGTTTACCCTNTTGGTCTCCACAGAGCCCTGGTCAAGGCTACTGTAACAACCTCTGAGATTTTGCTGAAAGTTAAGCATCGGATTTGGTGGTTTCCGTGTCTCACTTCTGCTCCTTACACCTCTTAGAGTAGGGTTGGTTTTTTTTTATTATTATTATATTTACCAATTTATCTAGGATTGTATAATTACCCAAACCATAGGGCTATAAAATCACAGTGACCTTATTATGTTTGCAAATTCTCCAGTTTGGAAGAGGCTGGTCTCTGCTCCATGATTTCTGGAGCTGTCTCTGGAGAGCATCGGAGTGCTGGAGATGCTCAAGTCACGGAGCAGGGGCCAGGGCTCAGCCTCCTTCTTGGCAATGAAGGCTGGATGGCTCTGGGCCCTCATCTGGGGTCCTCAGAGGGCACACGTACCTGAAAGCTTTTCTTGGGGTGTGAACTTCCTGCATGGCAAGTTCCTAGGGGGAGTGTCCTAGTACTGCATGCCTTTTATGGACATGGAAGTCATGGAGGGTCCCTAGCGAGGCAGACAAATGTGTGTCATTCCGCAAAGCTCCTTCATTTTGGTTGAGCAAATGTCAATTCCTGAAACTGATTTGGTTCCCAGAACTAAAGTAAATTGTTTCTCTAGACTCTTGGCCCTCATCTTTCCCCAACCCCAGTAATGGCTGGCCTGGAGAGATGTTTATCACCATTTATCTGACATTCTTTTACCTACCACTCACCGTATTTCCTCAACTACCCNTAACAACAGCCAACCACAGGCCCAAAAGGAAACTTTCAGTCCCTTCCCCATTCCTTTGTTGGCCCTTAACTCCCCCAGCCTGTAAGTAGATGGCAGGCTTGCTAGTTTCTTCAACTAGAGAGAGCCCCTCTGCAGCCTGTCTCCCCTCCCCTGAGTTCACCTGCTGTCACTGTTACCCATTTCCTTGTGTGACTTCCCTTTCACAGACCTCCCATGGAGCCTCAGATTCAGGCCCTAATGTAGGAGGGTTAAGGTTTCACTGTAAGAAGCATATGCAGAGTGGAGATATTTCTGAGGTCGTTTTGGGGAAATCCCTCTGCCTCAGTACTTGTTCAAACAGAACTGTCAGATTTGAGAAGTTCATCAACTCCACAGCTTCCGCCACCTGTCCAAGCCCGAGTCACCAGGACTCAAGCTCCTGTCTCTGCACATGGCTGCTGTTGGCACTAAGTCCTAATGCTTTCATTCTGACGTATCCCCTTCCTCTCCCATGGAACTGCTCTCTGTTATCTGACTTTTCTGAATCTCTTTGATGCGCTTTGCCTCTCATTTTTACTCTACCTTCTAAACCATTTGCTCTCACACCTTACATCTGCCGAGAAACAAGGGACAGGTGTGACACACTCCCTGTCCCTTCAAGGTTCCAGGTTATCGTTATGACAGAATGGGGAAATTTGGGGTGTAAAATGGAGCCATTGTTTATTCTACCTTTGCTCTCCAACTTCCCAGAGCCCCACAGGAACAAAAGTGGGGAGGGAAAAAAAAACATTATTGAAATAACACGTCAGTCCACAGTGTGTTATCAAGAGCACCAGTCCCATGGTGGGGGGCATGAGGGAGGGCAGGGGGAGGAGGGTGATTAGAACAGAGAATAATGACACTTGTATAGAAAATAAAATAAAGAAACCCATTACTTTGGGACTGGGGAAATGGCTCAGTGGGAGAAATGTTTGCCGTGTAAGCGTGAGGACCTGAGTTTAGATCCTGTACACCTGTAAAAGCTTGGCGTGCTGTTGTGTGTGTCTGCAGCCACGCTGTGAGTAGTGGACTGATGCGGGGCACAGTTGAGTCTCTTGGGCTTTCTGGCCAGCTATATATAGTGTATATAGCCAAAACAGTGAGCTCTAGGCTCAGAAAGAGACCTTATCTCAAGAAAATAAGGTGGACGAATATTGCAGGTGCTCTTGCTTGCTTACCGTAACTAGTTGATTAGACCCCGTTGCTGAAGATGCCACACAGCAGGACATAAAGAAATCAATCTGGAACTAATGTGAAGCTTCCTCCAAGCTGGCTAGTTTTCATAGTGCCAAAAGGTGTTATGTAGGCTGCTGGGGGGAAAAGACATTGATGATCTTACACATGGACCCTACCTGCTACCTTAGTGACCTAGGTAAGAATTTCCCACTGATGCAATAGTGCCATGACTGTTATGGGGGTAACCGACTGTTTTCTGCTTAAATTTGAGGGAATTAATTTTTTTATTTTTATTATTTATTTATTTATTTATTTATTTTTAGTTTTTCGAGACAGGGTTTCTCCATGTAGCTTTTGGAGCCTATCCTGGATCTCGCTCTGTAGNCTAGGCTGGCCTTGAACTCACAGAGATCCGCCTGCCTCTGCCTCTTAAGTGCTGGGATTAAAGGCGTGCACCACCACNGCCCAGCTGATTTGAGGGAATTTATGTCTTATATCATAAACCTAATCAAAAGCTGGGAAGTCATAGACCTTAGGAGGAACCAACTACTCTTGTTTTTGCTAAATGCTCATATTGTCAAACTGCCTTGCATATATTTATTTATTTTATTTTTTAACATAATACTTTTTATTGATTCTTTGGGAATTTCACATCATGCATCCCAATCCCACTCATTTTCCAGTCCTTCTATGTCTTGAAACTCCTACAGAAATAAAATTAAAATTAAAAACTACAAAAACCATTTCAGCAATCCCTCTGGGCAGCTACCTGCTCCTCTGTCAACTGCAGCCTTCTCTCACACAGGTCATAACCAGAGTTGTTTCGTTTCCAGTTCCACGGTGCGTGTACCACTCCGCTCCTCTGTCTTTCATGTCTCTCCATCCCATATTTGTTTGTCATAGTGACATTAGAAGCTGCAGTGTGGCCCGGCAGTGGTGGCGCACGCCTTTAGTCCCAGCACTCGGGAGGCAGAGGCAGGCGGATATTTGTGAGTTCGAGGCCAGCCCGGGCTACCAAGTGAGTTCCAGGAAAGGTGCCAAAGCTACACAGAGAAACCCTGTCTTGAAAAACCAAAAGAAAGAAAAAAAAGAAAAGAAAAGAAAAGAAAGAAGAAGCTGCAGTGTGTCATGCAGTAGCCCCTTTCACCCAAACAGCTTTACTTGCAATTGTTTGTTGCAATGAGTCATTGGTCTAGTTCAAGTCCCCTGACTTCTGCTACTCCACCAATACACTTGCTGAGATGTCTCTCAGATATCCTGCTGTTGCCCAGAGTCAAGGAGACCCTGTATCTATGGTTCCAAAGGACCAACCCCTTCATACACTCCAGCAGGTCACAGATGGGGTAGATGTTGAAGTGGACCAACCTGGGATCTGGGTCTGGGTGGTTGCTGAGTTGCTCAGCCTGGGCCTCTGCTGGGCCCCACACCACGGCTTTCTTGTGTCCATGCAGCTGGTGAGGGATGGGGCTAGNTCTTCTGCNCCCATGCTAGGCATGGCCCTCAGACATCAACATGGTTTCAGGCGGCAGCACAGCCTCATGGTCCTCAGCAGCAGCATGGACCTTGGGCCTCATCATGGCCTCAGGTGGCTACACATGTCCACTCACATCAGCATGCCAGGCTACAAAGCCCAAGGACATCACTATATCATCAGGCAGCTGCACAGACTGCTTACATCCTCATGGCTCTTGGGCTCCATCATGGCCTGGGGCAGCAGCATGGACCACAGACACCAGCATGACCTCTGGTGGCATCATGGGACCATGGTGGTCCTTCCAGGAGGTACAGTCTAGGGACCTTTCCTCATCTCGGGCCTTTGTCATTGCCCAGAGTCAGGGCGATCCCATGGCCAGGTAGCAGGTTCGGGGGCAGATTCTGTGTCTGCATAAGCTCCAGGCTGCCCCACACTCACACCGCCCCACTGCCCCTGCACTCTGTTTTTTTTATCTTTTCCACCTCTCCATCACATATTTGATTATTGTATTATTGCTTCTGCCATGCCGTACCGAGTGGCAGGGCATGGCCTGCCTGGGTGTCTCTTAGGCCTCCTTCTAAATATTTATGTTTATACCCATAAATTAGGGCTGCTCTCAACCTTGGTCAGAGAAACTTCTTCTTGAAGTGGGCAGACTGGTCAGAGAGCTGAGAATAAGTGACTATTGGATGCTCAGTCCTAAGTGGCATATTTACATCAGTCCCCTTCCTCAAGGCTTAAGAAACCCATGGAAGAGGGGACAGAAAAAAATGTAAGAGTTGGGGGATGGGCAGGGGTGCTATGGAACGTTGTTTTCTGGACATGCCATGGCTGTTATGCTCCACGATCTTACAGCAGCTCTGCACAAGATCAAGCCAGTCACTATTATAGTGTCAATCTGGGAGGGCTCATGCAGCCCCACCCCTAGCTGAGGATACTGGCAGTTGGTGGAGAGTTAGTTTTCTTCTGGGATAACGCTGCTGGTAGATTGCCCATGCTCCAGCAGGTAATCCTACAGCCGTGTATGTTTGGGCAGCAGCAGCTGGACTCAGTGGTGTATATCTGGTTGTGGTGGTACACACTTTTAATTCCAGTCCTGAGGAGGCAGAGGCAGGTGGGTCTCTGTGAATTTAAGACTAGCCTGGTCTACATAGGGAGTCTTGAGTCCAGCCAGGGATATGTAGTGAGACTGCGTCTCAAAAAAAAAAAAAAAGTGGGGTTTAGAGATGGCTTATGGGATAAGAGCATTGACTGCTCTTCCAGAGGACCCTGGTTCAATTCCCACATGGTGGCTCATAACCGTAACTCCAGTTCCAGGAGAATCTGACACCTTCTTCTGGCCTCCACAGGCATTGCACACATGTGGTACACAGACGTACATGCAGGCAAAACACCCATATGCATAACAATAAATAAGAGAAGCAAAGGATATGAAGTTAAGAGAGGGTGTGCTGAGTGAGCGAGGGGAGTGTGGTGGGAGTGGGTATGATCAGGAGCTCGTCTGTATTTTCCTGACTGTCATGAGTCAACAGCTTTGTCACTGTGCACAGATTGTGATTTGACACTTGGCTGTGGTAGACTCACCAAGTCAACAGGGAGGTTCTCTTCTGTTCAGTTCCACTGAAAACTGCCCTCTTGGTTGCTTTGTTCACCCAGCTCACACATTTTCCTCTTAGAAACTAAGGTCCTCTATGTACTGTGTCTCTAACATCGTCCTTTTCACCCATTTCAGACCAGCATTCATGCCTCTCCCAGCAGCGACACTTGAAGTCTCTGCAGCTTCTTGTATCAAGGAGTCTTCACTGCTTGTCTGAATCTCCCAAGGCTTCTTCAGCAAGCTGTTGATGTGTAAGAAGATCTTGAGGGTAGTGGGGCATGGTGGAGCACACCTTTAATCCCAGCACTCTGGAGGCAGAGGCAGTCTGATGTCTGTGAGTTCAAGGCCAGCCTGGTCTACATAGTGAGTTCCAGGCCAGCCTGGTCTACATAGTGAGTTCCAGGCCCGCCAGAGCTATAAAGAGAGTTCCATGTGGTTGTGAGTCACCTGGTGTGGATGCTGGGAATCAAACTTGAGTCCTTCTCAAGAGTAGCAAGTGCTCTTAACTGCCCCTCACACCTGGCTTTGAAAAGAAATTTTTGTTCCTATGTGGCACTGGGGATTGAACTCAGGGACACTGACCTTTATTCCCAGGTCCATGTCTTAATTTCGACAGTGCATATTCTGAGTGCTCTATGGCTACACATGGCCACAGCTAGCATATTGGATAATGCAGGCTAAGGTTTCAAACACTCATTCTCCTCTCTCTGGGTATTTGCCAGGACTCGCAAGCTCCATACAGAGAGAGTATTTTTAGCAGCTGTTAGCAAACCGAGGCTGGCTCCACATGGCTGAGCTGGACCGCCCCATCCCTTGCCAGGAGTCTCCCCTTTTCTAAGGTGTTCCAGCACTTCATTTAGCTTCCCACTTGAGGGCGGATAGCGAGAGGCTGTTTTGTTCCATCCCTCTTTTGAATTCATGGTACCCATGGCAACAGGAAGGTTCCTGAAGCTAACTTTGTGCGCAGTTCTGCCTAGTTGAAACGCAGAAGCAGAGGTGGGGTATCTAGTGCAGAAAATGACAGCAGGGTCACAAGCAGATTTCTCTTCAACACACAGAGCCTTTGCTAGGGAGACAGAGTCCTTAGCACAGAGCCACCTGGTGTTCTACAGTTGGGTAGCTATAGAACCAGCTTTAGCTGCTCAAGGATAAATGTGGTTCACAGCCTACCTTACACACACACACACACACACACACACACACACACACACACACACCGTCACTCTCAGAAACAGCCCTCACAATATGCATGGGAAGTGGCTTGAATGTTGGTTCTGGACAGAGGCCACTATGTGATTCTTGGAGACACCATTGCATCTTATCGCATGGATATGGGAATCCTCTAAATGACACAGTGTCGGAGTCCAGACAGCTCAAGTACTGTTTTATAATATGAGACCTTGGCCCTCTTTATTTTTGTTTTGTTTTCTGTTACTTCTGTTATCCATCATCACCCACAGTCTGAAACTATTAAGTAGAAAATTCTGTACATAATTCATAACAAACTCTTAATTGCACACTGTGCTGAGTAGCATTAAGAAGTCTGGCATCACTCTGCTCTGTCTTGCCTGGAATGGGAAACATCCTTTTGTGCAGCATACCTGCGTGGCCATTTTGGTTAGTTGTGGTACTGTGGTGTTGTGTTTACATGACCTTTATTTTATTCAGTAATGACCCTGCATCAGTTCCTTTCCTTATTTCTGTGACACAATAGTTAAGGAAGAAGGTTTATTTGGGCTCATCGTCTGAGCCAATCCGCCATGGCAGGGAACTCATGACAGCAAGAGGAGGATGTAGTGTGTCCACAGTCAGGAGGCAGGAGGAGATGAATGTCAGCACTCTGCTGGTTCTCTCCTTTCTCTTCTGTCTGGAGTCCCCAACGCATGGGTGGTATCACCCACATTCAGGGTGAGTCTTCCCTCTCAGAGAAGTTAAGCTTTTCTGGGAACATCCTCACAGACATGCCCAGGGTTTTGACTTCCAGATGATTCCCAATCATGTCAAGGTGGCATTGAACTGTCTCAAGCTCCAGAGTGCACGGTCAGTGATGCTGATGGATTTCTGGCATGTACGTCATGGATTTTGGTCATACTACTGACAATTTGGATATGCCACGGAGAAACTGTAAAATTCTTCCTCTAGGAGAAAAAGGCAAGTGTTTATCACAGGTGTGTATGGGGGAAACAGTGTTTGCAGAGTGTGTTGTCCAGTGTCACTCATCTCCAGGGGGTCTTGACACACCCTTATGGGTGGGACACCGTATCTATACTCCAATGCTTGTTCAACACATGATGACATTTGTGTGCTGATATTCAATGAACAAGTGCTTGTGTAATTTTTTTCAGTCTTTTATTTTTAAGATTTATTTTATTTTCAATTATATGTATGTGTGGCTATGTACACCTGAGTGGGGGTTCTTGAGGTGGCCAAAAGAAAGCTATGGATCCCCCAGAGTCCCAGAGTTACAGGCAACTATGAGTCACATGACTGGTCCTGGCAGCAGAACCCTGCTCCTTTTTGAGAGTAGCACTCACTTTTAGCCCCTGAGCCATCTCTCCAGCCCCCTTTTCTGAGGTCTTAATGAGCTCATAGGCAAATTCCTCAGATCATAGATATAGCCATATGTGGGAAATGATGAAGCTACGTGTCAGTCTGGATTCTAATGACCCTGTGGAACAGCCAAGCCACCTCTGGGATGCTTTCCTGAAGATTTGAAAGACAAATCTTTCTCATATTAGACTCCTGTATAGTGGATTTTGTTATTATATCTTGACCTATATCCAAACTGGCACCCTTGGGCTAGGATTGTGGCTCAGTTGATAGAGTGCTTGCCTAGCACATGTGAAGTCCTTCCTGGGTGTGATCCCCAGCACCACATGCACAAGGCATGGTGATGGACANCTGTAATCCAGCATGTAGGAGGTGGCAGAAGAAGCTCACTCAGCAAGCTTGAAGCTATTCTGGGCTACTTATGAGACTCTAATTCAAAAGACAAAATGAAAAGTGGCACCCTTGGTTTACCATGACTAATTCTCACTAAACTTCCCAAGTGAGCTCTAAAAATCCACTGGATACTGTCTTCCATAAGAACAAAAACACTAACTTGGTTATCAGTGATAGTCACTCGCCCCCCCACCTCACCCCACTCCACTCCACCCCACCCCACCCCAACCCAACTAAGTAAACCCCTGCACTACGTGGTCGCATAATCTACGCATGCGTGGAGTAACCACATGGACCCATGTGCACATGCGCAGGCCAGTCCTTAAAAGGCAGGTCCCACTTACCCGCCCCCTTCTACATGCTTTCTACAGGCCTGAGCCATTTCTGTCTTTTCTGTCTCTCTCTCTTGATAAAGCTATTCCTTCATAGTTGCTGTGTTCCTGTCTTTTCCTCTAGGGTAAGAGCACCGCAAAAAACTGACAATCATTGCCCTTGTTTTTCTACTCTGTAGGGATGGCTGCTCCTTGGGCACTTGCACAAATACCTGCCACTTCTGGACTTCCCACTCTGAACCTCAGGCTTCCTCTAGCCCGGCTCTTTCTGTTCCCTCCAGGATTTCCCTTTGCTTTTGTTGAGGAGGAACTTAGAAAATAAAGGGTACAGCCGTTTACATCCACAGCTTGCTAGTTTAACATCCACAGGTGAGTGGTAGCCAACCAGGCCAAGATTCTGGACAATGCTATTCCTCAGAAGCCCCTACACAAGACCCTCACAGACACCATGGAGGACATGTGTCACACGGTACGTGGTGGTGCTTCCAGGGTGTGTCCAATATGTGGCTACAGGAGGCCACAGATAGCTGAGTGTGGCTAACATAAAGCTGCAGGGTTGGTTAAAATATAATGAAATGTTTTTTTCTTCTTTCTTGTCTGTCTTTCTTTCTGTCTGTCTTTCTTTCTTCCTCTTCCTCTTCTTTTTGTTTTGTTTGGGTTTTTAAAAAAAATGATTCAGCTGCACAATTCTCAGACATGTGTTTCTCTATCTGAGCTCTGAGTCCACAGTTATGTTCAAGCCCTACATTTAGATGTGAGCATGATTCATATGTGAGCATAGGGTATACTTTTTTTTTTTCGAGACAGGGTTTCTCTGTAGTTTTGGAGCCTGTCCTGGAACTCACTTTGTAGACCAAGTTGACCTCGAACTCACAGAGATCCGCCTAGCTCAGCCTCCAGAGTTCTGAGATTAAAGGCGTGCGCCACCACCGCCTGGCACATAGGGTACACTTTAATAGCTAGTATTTGAGACTTTCAAAGGTCACTGTACTGAAGAGAATAGCTTTAACATACCATAGAAACAGGGTAACTGTAGCGTACATCAGACGGAGCCTGCTGAGACAGCATCTGGATTACACACTTTCCTGGGAGCTCTTCTTGAACTTCTAGAGAATTCACTGGACCCTTTTTACTCTCAACACAACAAGGGACCCTGAGCCTGTCCCCTGTTCAATTGGGTTATGCCCCATCTCCTGGGTCAGGTGCTCCAGTCCACCATACAACCCAAAACACCATTTAATCCATGACTTCCAGTAAAGCTGTATAGAACTCCCTTTTCTGTTTGACTGTTTTTCTTCTAGATCTTAACATATTACTATCTGATGGTCCCATCCCATCAACTATCTGTTTGTCTGTCTGTCTGTCTATCATCTATCAATCATCTCCATCTGCCCCTGAAACAGTATCTCTTATAGCCTAGGCTGGCCTTGAACTTGCTGTGCAGCCAATGATGATCCTCCTGCCCACACCTCCTGAGTGTTGTGGTTACAGGTGTGCACCACCATGCCTGCCTGGTTTATGTGGTATTGGCAGTGGAACTCAGGGTCTTCTGCATTCCAGATGAGCACTCCACCAACTAAACTACATCCCCAGCTCCTGTTTTTTTTTTTTTTTTTAAAGATTTATTTCTTTATTATGTATACAGTGTTTTGTCTGCATGTATGCCTGCAGGCCATAAGAGGGCACCAGATCTCATTATAGATGGTTGTGAGCCACCATATGGTTGTTAGGAATTGAACTCAGGACCTCTGTAAGAGCACCCAGTGCTCTTAACCTCTGAGCCATCTCTCCAGCCCATAATTTTTTCTTAATGTATATTGGGGTTTTGCCTGCGTATATATCTGTCTGAGGATGCCACAATACCTGGAACAGCCATGTGGGTGCTGAGACTTGAACCTGGGTCCTTTGGAAGAGCGGCCAGAGTGGCCAGTGCTCTTAACTGCTGAACCATCTCTCCAGCACCCCCAGCTCCTCTTTAATATTCTTATGTAATCCTTAACATCTTCATTTAATACCTTTCGAGGAGTGATTCTGCTGTATATCTTTAGTCATCTTCTCAGCCCTGAATCCTTGGCGTTTTTGTTGGTTTGTTTTGGGTATGGCATTCCCGTTCACCAGAGCCACTGCTCTCCTGGCTGAGTCTGCTTAGCAGTCTTGGCCTTGTCTACATTTGTTTCTTCTCCTGCTTATGATGCTGGTGTGGCCAGAACAGAGCACAATGTTGATCCTTTTTTTCTTGCTTTGACCAACTGTCTGTCAAAGCCTACAAAGCAGCAGCTTTGGGCCCTTAAGGGGAACAAATGCATCTATCCAGTAGGCCAGTGGTTCTCAGTAGGCCTTCCTAATGTTGGGACCCTTTAATACAGTTCCTCATGTTGTGTTGACCCCCAACCATAAGATTATTTCATTGCTACTTACTGTAATTTTGCTAGTGTTATGAATTGTGATGTAAGTATTTTTTGAAGATAGAGGTTTGTCACGGGGGGCATGACCCACAGGTTGAGAACTGCTGCTCTAGGCACATCTAATGATGGCATTAGAACTGACTCAAGGCTGTGATAAACTGAACTTTCTAGATCCTTTTCACAAGATCAGCTGTTTGTGTGCCCTTGATATTCAGAAGCTGTGGATCAGAGTTTACAATTATTTTGATAAAATTTCAAATATTAGATTTTGCCCACTATTTTCATGTGTCAAGATTCATCCAGTCTTAAATCAACTGCCCAGGAAAGCATTAGCTCCCTCAAAGCTTCCTGACATTCAGTGAAGACAGTGATAGATGGAAACAGACAGTGATTAGCCTGATGCTGGTGCTGACTGCATCAGCTCCAAAGACCTAAGGATGAAAGGAGGCCCAGGGAGGGTTCCGGATGTGAGCGCTAAGTGCCAGGATCCACCCTTCTTATTCTTCCGACTTCTGACTCAAGGATCCATTTCCTGAACCTGCTTCTTAGAGTCCATGGTCAGAAGCTGGGAGTCTATAGCAAAGCCTCAAATTCAAGTTTCAGAGGGGCCCAGAAAAAGTCAGCACAGCAGAAGTGTCTCCACAGACACTTGAACTCCTCTTTCTACCTACAGAGTCCACAAAGGAGACGTGATGGGTAACCTTGATTGTCAACGTGATGGCATTTAGAATCACCATGGAAAACACCTCTGAGCATGTCTGTGAAGGAGTTTCTAGATTAGGTTAATTGAGATGGTGGATAACCCACCCTAAATATGGGCAGCACCATTCCAAGGGCTGTAGAAGCACCGCCCCTAGTGAGGTAGCAGGTAACTGTTACACCTGCCTGTGACCTGGAAGTACATGCCCCTGGGGCATGGCCACTCGGGACCCTTAAGACCTGGGATGCATGTAGGTGGTGCTCTCTTCGCTCCCTTGTGGTTTTGGATGCTGGCACTGACCAGGCAGATCTAGGAAGAAGATCAGCATGGGACATAGCTCTGCTTTCCCAGACCATATGATAAATACCTGTGCTATGGTGAGTTATCCCCTAATAAATTCCCTTGCTCATTAAATAGACTCCGTGGATTTCTCGCATTAGGCTGGGGCACCTAACTCGATATAAAGGAAGAAGTGAGCTAAGTACCAGCATTCATTGACTGTGGGTACCTGCTTACTGACTGTGGGTACAATATGACCAGTTGTCTCAGGCTCCTACTGCCATGACTTCCTGGCCATGATATCCTGTACCCTCAAACTGTGAACTGAAGTAAATGCTTCCTTCCTTAAATGGCTTTTATCGGGTATTTTATTGCAGTAACAAGAAAAGTAATGAATTCAAAAGATAACCAAGAAAGCAGATTAACTTCCAGTCTTAGTTCGTTCTGGAACTGGGTGACAAAGCCAAGACGAGGAACCCCAGTTCCTTTGCCTTCCAGTGGGTGATCTCAGCCAGATGATGTCATATGTACCTGCCACCACTTCCCAAGACACTATGTGGCTCCAGAGTTTAGGAGAAAATGTTGGCTGGTTTTTCCAGACAAGATTTCTCTGTGTAACAGTCCTGGCTGTCCTGGAACTCACTCTGTAGACCAGGCTTAGTCTCGAACTCACAGAGATCCACCTGCCTCTGCCTCCCAAGTGCTGGGATTAAAGGCGTGTGCCACCACCTCCCAGCAGCTTCTTATTTAAAGATATGTATCTTAGTGGGGCATCAGGATGGCACTTGAGACCAAGGATAATGATATGAATTTACTTTGCAGAACCAACACTGTGATAGGAGAGAACCAAATCCCACCNGCTGTAAATAGATAAATATTTCTTAAAGAAAATTCAAATAAAAGTATACAAAGGCAAGTTACAGCTTAGAATGCAAAATCCACTGTGATTTTAGAGCTGAAACAGGAGTCTAAGAAATGAATAGTTACTAAGTACTCGGGCGGTTCGAATCAGATTCTCCAAGCACTGGTAAAGAATACCGGTTTTCATTTTACGGAAGAGTTTGGGGCAGAGAGATAAGCTTTCCAACAGGCCTGGTGAGTGTGTCCTTTCTGTGCTGGCATGTCTGTGGGANGNTGGGGAAGACTATCCTTGCTTTCCTCCATGCTGTTAGGAGCATGAGCTGTTATTTGTAGGTGTGATCAGTACACAGAAAGCAGCCCCAAGAGGCTGCTGTGAGTGCCTCACGTAATCCCTGCGCCCTAGGTTCATTACCTAGCTCCCAAGGACACCTGGGAGTCCTTTCAGTCAGCTTCCTGGGTTGAAGCGCATTCCTCCTGGCTGCGGACCAATGTTACCAACCGTCATTAGTGGGAAGTAGCTTACTCTATCATGGTCTCTTTTTGTAGGCATGGATTTCTAACCATAGGACATCCTGAAGCTCTGAGCATTGTTCAGCTGAATGTTGCTATGAGACCGTGGCTATTTATTCCTCCACAATGTTTTCCTAAAGACTTACGTAGCTCTGGTGACAGCGTTTCCCAAGGCTGCACCATCTCTCTTCTTAACCTCGTAGTTTAGAAAGAAAAGCATAGGATCCTCATCAATTGTGTATTGTCGCCAGTGTACACATTAAATATCAGATGGGGAAGGAGATGCCAGAGGCCTCTGGAGGGTAGAGGTTCTTTCAACTGTGTAATTGCTGTTTTAATCTGATGCTGTGGTACNGAGAACCAAAGACTGCCAAGGTCTCCCTGACTAGTGACCAGTCAGATGCCATGTGAAAACATTTACCTCTTGGAATAGTAAAGACACNAATGTAGAGTAAACATGTTATTGGCGTCCTCATCTGTCAATACTCTTTGATGCATGTTCCCTCCCAATGCAGGGATGTNCAGAGAACAGCTGTTGGTTTTGCCCGCTGCCATGCTTTGGATGGGGAATGTCCCCCATAAGCTCTTGTGCTCGAACACTTGNGGCTTAGTTAGCAGAGGTAGGGCCATAAGGTNATAGGATCAGGCCTTATGGTTCTCTGTGTCTCCTGAACATTGATATGTGAGCAAGCAGGCTCATGCNGCACTNCCATGGGCCTTCTCCCATGGGCCGAGCCACACAGCTGCTGCATCTTTCCTGCCTGATGNTACTCACTTTTAAGCCAAGAGCCAGAACCATCTTTCTCCCCCTTGCATTATTTCTTGTCAATATTTGGTAATTTTTCTCCATTTAGTTGTAGCAGATCTGTTTTCTTTGGAGATGCAGTTGTGTCCAGGGAGAAGACCTGAAATCTGAATCAACTGGAAGGACCTGGTTCTTCCTTCCTGACCAATCAGACAGAAGCTCATGCAGTGTGCACACACACACCTGGGCCTTCCTCCTGACCAATCAGACAGAAGCTCATGCAGTGTGCACACACCTGGGTTTTCCACAACAAGATGTGTATAAGAGACAGGTGCACACACACACCTGGGCCTTCCTCCTGACCAATCAGACAGAAGCTCATGCAGTGTGCACACACACACCTGGGCCTTCCTCCTGACCAATCAGACAGAAGCTCATGNAGTGTGCACACACCTGGGTTTTCCACAACACGTATCCCTTGTGATGAAACTTGAACACAATCCTGCCCTTCTTTATGCAGAGGCCAAGTCTACTCAGGCTGAGCCGAACAGATGATTTGTATATTGATTGGCCTTGCATGATGGGCTAAAAATTCTTATCGTAACAGTGTTGTCCTGGCAACTCCAGCTTCTTGGATACCGGATGAGCCTTGCTTCCTGTTCAGTTTGAGACCTTGTGGTGCAGCTTATATTTTTATTCTATAATGTGCCACTATATCCAATAAATTTCATTTGTGTGATGTTTTGCTTAAATAACCCAAAGTTAATTACTGTTTGAAGAAAATATGAAGGCAAACTCTCTGTGATGGGGAAGCCTGCATTCTCACCATTTCCTTATGGACTTGTAACATTTTCCTGTGAGAGCAACAATGTGTTCAGTAGAGTAAGCAGGAAATAGGATTTCAACAAAGAACTGCAGTGTGCGGGGGTGAGAGACTGTGCACCATGTCAGTATGTAGGAAAGGGCTTGGGCCAGGCACAGTAGACGTGCCCAGCTGTTGGGATGACTTGAGTTCACTTATGTAATAACCTGCTTCCCNGGAGTCCTCCTTAACACCTAGCCACTAAGTTTTGTAGTCCAGACATACCTTTCTTTTTTTGAGACACAGTGTCATGTAGCCCAGTCTGGCCTTAGGGTTGCTATGTAGCCGAGGTTGGCCTTGAATGTCCAACTCATGTTCCTCCTACATCACCATTTCCAGCNAGAAGATTTTTTTCCTTTCTTTCGTTCTTAAAATTTGATTTTAATTTTGAGGCCAAATATTCATATGGTTCCTTGACTGGCCTTGAGCTTGACCTTGGCTTCCCAAGTGCAGGGATGACAGGTATNTGCCATTGTTTCCAGCTTAAGCCCTAGTACATGGAATTACAGGGAAGGCCTCATTAGAATTCAGAGTCTAACCGGCNGATGGTGGCACATGCCTTTAATCCCAGCACTCAGGAGCCAGAGGTAGGCGGATCTCTGTGAGTTTGAGGCCAGCCTGGTCTATAGAGTGAATTCCAGGACAGCCAAGGCTACACAGTGAAACACTGTCTCAAAAAACCAAAAAAAAGAAAAAAAAATTCATAGTCTAAATCTACATTTCTGTAAGATCCCAGTGATGGTCAAGCTACTGGTCCCGAGGAGCACAAAGAGCAGGAAAACCAGGCCAAGATTTCTCCCAGTCTCTGTTTTCCATATTCCTCATGAACAAGGATTTCCAGGTCGTGTAGCACCCATGTAATACCACTCCGTGCCAGCAGGTGGCAGCAGCGCACTCTGAGAGCCACATTAGGAGCCGTTCTTCAGGACCCTGGATATGTTTCCAAAGTGTTCATANGGTCAGCCTCCTTAGTAGCGTTTGGTTATGTTCTGAACCTCCGTGAGCGGGGACCACCAAAGGGCACTCCCACCAAGTATTTTCATAGCCTTTGCTCTTTCTGATTTTAAAATCGTCTGTCCACATCTTGCTGGAAATTTGGCTCTTCAGGTTCTGTTGTGTGTATTTGGTTTGCCCTTCTAAGACGGGGTTTCATGCAGCCCAGGCTGCCCTTACATCTGTTATGTAGCTGAGGATGACCTTGAACTCCTGAGTTCTCCTGCTTCCACTTCTCAAACACTGGGATTACAGTGGGTGTCACCACGCCAGGCCAGCGAAAGAGGCACTCAGCACTGTCAGCCATGGTTCAGTTTTCACATAGCATTTTCATGCATTGTGTGTGTGTGTGTGTGTGTGTGTGTGTGTGTGTGTGTACATGAGTGCACAGGCAAATGTGCTTCTGCCCTCATGCACACACATATGTTCTGATGACTGAGGAGGCCAGAGCTGGAGTTGCAGGTGGGTGCCAGGAACCTAACTCAGATCCTCTGCAAGAGCAGGAAACACTGTGGACTGCTGACCCATCTCTTTAGCCCTTCCTGCATTTTCTTCCAGAGGAATCTTTATTACCGCCATCCCTCCCATTTTACAGATGAGAAAGTAAAGATACGCACAAAGAATGCAGCAATTTGTCTGGTACAGTAAAGCCAGTGGAGGAGAGANAGGAGAGTCAAACTTGGGTGTTTATGCAGAGTGCCTCACTCTTTACCTACTTATAAAGAAAGAAAAACACTGCTCCGGAGTTTTCTTTTGCATTAAACTTTGTTGCTATTAACAAGACTGAAAGCTAGATAAGCATGCTGGGAACTGTGGAGTTCTGACTAAACTGCTACAAAAGGCTGGTTCTGACAGGACTCCTCTGGGACACATTGTCCATCATAGATACAATCCTTGAGAGTCACGTGCTCTGCAAACACTGTGTTTATTTATTGTAGCTAAGGAGTCCCTGTCCAGCACATGGTCCCAAAGCCCTCTCGGAAAACTTCCTGGACCTGTTAGAAGTTGGTGAGGAGGAAAACACTTTGAGTGTACTTGTTAAACAAAGGCTTGTCTGTGCCTGGGTGTAAGGTGTCTAGGGGTCTTGATGTCCCGTCTTCTAGAAGTTCTCAGTTAGTGCAGCCACAGCCATCTCCTGTCCCTCCCAGTCTCCACNCCCATCAAATCTGGCACAAAGANGCCAGTGTCACTGTGGAGGCCAAGTGGAGTAGCTTGCTGAGCATCAGACCTCAGGGGAGGGAGGGCCATGAATGATGGCTACTGCCTCTTCCAGCTCCAGGAATCTCAAAACCTGCTGCTTGGAAGCGTGTTTTCCACAGTGGTCCTGTGAAGTGTTAATGTGGAGAATTAGCTAAGAAAATATTTCTGTGGCCAAATGAATTTGAGAAAGGCTGGTTTTAATGAAGCAACACAGCCTCTCTCTTTTCAGCAGGGCTTCTCAGAGCTGCTGGACTGTGAATCTTCAAGGGCAGGAAAGGAGCAACTTGTGCTGTCCTTTATGAGATGAAATAACCTCTGTGCTTGGACACCTGACACAGAACATTGGAAAGTTCCGATCAGTTTGTCCTTCCCTGTGGACAGGACAAGCTTCAGGAGGGTCTCTCAGCTGCACTCTTGGTTTTATACTAGACTGTTGCCGCCTTGTGTGTGTGTGTGTGTGTGTGTGTACATGTTATCGTGATTGTTTTGTTGGGATGTGGTCTCATGTTTTGTTTTTGTTTTTGTTTTGTTTGTTTGTTTTTCTGAGACAGGGTTTCTCTTTGTCGCTTTGGAGTCTGTCCTGGAACTTGCTTTGTAGACCAAGCTCCCCTTGAACTCACAGAGATCCACCTGCCTCTGCCTCCTGAGTTCTGGGATTAAAGGCGTGCGCCACCACCACCACCACCCGGCCTGGACATGCCTATCGATGCTACGGAAGAACAGATGGAAGCCCAGAGAAGGGAGGGTCCTGGTTGGTCCTCCTTTTTTCCC
>LZPO01034855.1:447267-457705 GCA_001675575.1 Neotoma lepida
TTCCTGCCACCAGCACTGGAAAGTGAATTCACATGGCTCCACCACTGAGCTTGTCCCATCTCCTAACCTGGTCCTTGATTTGAACTGTCACACTGCCTTCCAAACCTCTTGCCAGTAGAGATGTGTGTGTCAGTACTCGAGAGCTGTGACAGATGCTGAAGAAAGCAGTTTAAAGGAGGAACAGTTTGTTTTGGCTCACGGTTTTAAGAGGTTTCAACCCTGGCTGGCTCCGTTGCTCTGTCCCTGAGGTGAAGCAGGACTCCTTGGTGGTGCGAGTGTGTGGAGACAGGCAGCTGCCTAAGTGAGTTTGAAGTTTGTGGGAGGGCAGGCAGGCATTCTTGTTGAGCGGAATGAGATGTTCAAATGAAATGTTTCCCTTCATGTTTTACTTCATTTTGGGCAAAGAGTGAGGAATCTTTTTTTCAAGGAAGTAATGGATATATTAACAGCGGTGTTCATGCGTATGCTCTTTAGAGTAGCTGCTTTTATCCATCGAACTTCTCTCCCATGTTGTGGGCCTTTTGGATAGTTTGCACATACCACAGTTAAAATCCTCAAGGGACTGGAGAAATGGTTCAGTACTTAAGAGCACTTCCTGCTCCAGGGGATCCAAAGCTTTCTTCTGGCCTCCTCAGGCAATTGCACACACANGCTGTACACTTGTGCTCACACATAAGTCAAAATAAATCTTCTTAAAACATCTTCAAGAAGTGTCCATTTCGCAGACGAGGCAGTAGAGAACAAAGGGTCGGTGGTGTGCGGAAGGTCACCGTACTTAGATGTGATAATATATGTGNTCATCCTTGGGTGACACCACNTGGGTGGACACGGGGCTGGGATAGGTTATCCCTCAAGTTCCATGCTGTCTCTGTCAAGGCCACTTCATTCCTCATNCCTTCTCATTTCTTTCTTATCCTGCTGGGCAGCCCTGTGTGGCCATGTGACAGCACTCTGCTGAGGAGACTTTATTACAGAGTAAGGAACTCACTCTTTGTCCTCTCATTTAACACGATGGACTAGCTCAGAGTGGTCTGTCAAAGGTATTTTATTTAGGCGAGACCACTTAAGAATGGAAGAAATTTCCTGTTGAGAGGTTTTATATATGGGGTGTGTGTGTGCNCTCAGAGGCAAATGGATGCTTAAGTGTGTGTGAGGTGAAGTAGAGCAGGCCCCGCAGGTCTGGGGACCACTTAAGTCTGTAACCCTCCCTCTCTCTCACCAGCTGTCTAGCTATTCATTTCCCATTGGTGGGGCCCTTTTACTGCTCTGACACCTGTGTAAATCTGCTGTTTCCATGACAGGACAGCATAGTAGGTGGCTGGAACAAGCAACCTCTCTGGGATGTTGACAGCCTGCCCCTCCTCCACCCACTGCTTCTGGAAAACCCATTTTTGGCCGTTTGTTTCAGCTATAAACACAGAGCCATATTTTCAGGGACCTCTCCCCTGGCCTGCAGTTAAGAGTTCAGCCTCGGACAGGGTCCCAAGTCTCTTGCAACCTAGGACAGCACTGGTGAAAGCATGGCTGTACTCACACTCATCGGAAACCAGAGCTCTTTGAAAGCATGTTATGTAGACTTTTCCATGAAGTCACATGGTGTTAAACTTGCTTGATGACAGTGATTGACATCCCCAGACAGGACATGCACTGTGAACAGGGGCAGTATTATCTCCACTAGACAGGCAGGAGGCTATAAATCAACATTGATTCATACATTGTTTAGCTTTTACAATTTATTAATTAAAATTTTTATTTTATGTATCTGAGTGCCTGCCTACATTTATGGATGCATACCGTATGCATGCCTGGTGCCTGTGGAGGTCAGAAGAGGGTGTCAGATCCCCTGGAACTGGAGGTAGAGTTGTGANCCACCATGTGGATGTTGGGAACAGACCTTAAGTTCTCTGCAAGAGCAGCAAGTGCTGTTAACTAAAGAGCCATCTTCTCAGCTCCTAATTGATTGATTTTAATTAGCATAGAAAGTACTAGGTTTCATTATGACATTTTCAAATAAAATTTGTTTTTGATTCTCCTTGCCCTTCCCCCTTTTCTGTATCCCCCCACTCTTCCACCTTCCTCTAGATTTTATGTGTCATGTGACGTGTCATGTATCCTGTTGTGTCCCCCCATNCCCCCTTGGTCTCTCTAGATTCTCTAGTTTCATAGTCTAAGCCCACATTCACACCCTTCACACTCACTTATACACATAAGTGCAAACACTGAAATCTAGAATCCACATGCAAGAGAGAACATGGGACATTTCTGAGTTTGGATCACTCCCGTGTATATAACATTTCAGAGTCATCCATTTTCCTGCAAACTTTACAACTTCGTGTTTCTTTACCACTGAATAAAATTCTGTTGTATAAGTGTAGCACATTTTAGTATCTGTTCTTCTGTTGGTAGATAGCTAAGTTGCTTCCATTTCCGTGCTATAGTGAACTACATGTGTTTTCTTCCAGACAGGGTTCCTCTGTGTAGCCTTGGCTGTCCTAGAGCTTACTCNGTACATCCACCTGCCTCTGCCTCCTGGNTGCTAGGATTGAAGGCATGCCCCATCACCGCCTGGCTTTGCTTCCTTAATNTTTAAAGAAAAATATTGAAATTAAGTNTAACACACGTCTAGAAAAGTGCACAATTTGAAGTGCACTTTTTTTTTTTTAACGAGTGGAACACACCTGTGNAACCAGCACTTAGCTCTGAGCCATGTCACAGCCTCAGAAATGCCCATCAGTACTGTCCCAATGACAAGTCCCAAGTCATTGGATAGCGCCTTAGATTTGTTTTTGCCCTTGATAGTAGGGGAATCACACAGTATCTATAGTCATGTGTCACATAAGAATACACTGAAACGTGTTCCTTCAGAGAACATTGTAGAGTCCTTGGCCCAGATTCAGATGGCTGTGATGTTGTTNGTGCTAGAATCTTGTGGGACTGCAGTAATGTGTGAGGTATGTATGGACGAGGTCTGTTTGCTTCCCACACTTCATTGTGTGGCACATGCCTGCACTTGTTTCTGTTTGGCTTCTTTGGCTTATGACTATGTTTGTGAGACTCACCCACCTGTAATTCTCACCTCCAAAGCTTGTCCTGCTAATTTTTCTCTGTTTGGAAAAATTTAATAGAAGCTAGAGAGATGACTCAGCAGTTAAGAGCGCTGGCTGCNCTTCCAGAGGACCTGGGTGCAATTCCTAGCACCCACGTGGTGGCTCATAACTATCTGTAAGTCCAGTCCCAGGGGATCCAACCCCTTCTTCTGGCCTCTGAGGGCACCAAGAACACGTGGTGTACAGACACACATGTCAACAAAACACCACTACACATAAAAGAATTTCAATAAGTTACACAGTGAAGTGGACACAGGAGATTTTGCCCTCATCACTGTGAACCCCTTTCTTGTATCTTTGGATAGTGTCTTATGTCTTGGTGTCCTGTAAATCCTTGGTTCACACACAGTTGAGTGTGCATCCTGTCTTGGACTTTTGCTTTCAGAAAATAGGGCATCCCCTGCCAGGGCCCGCACTGGGCTGTTTCCTCCCTCCTGCTATTTTCTCGGCCTGATGGTTTTCTTCATTTTTCCAGGCCCATGTAGTAGACTGAGCAATATCTCTTACCAAAACCCCCGCATGCTACCAAGTNTCTGAATGNGGCATTATTTGAACATTGGGTCTTTGTAAATTTATTAGTTAAGAGAAAACTATTGGGAAATGGCGGGCTCTAAATTCAAAGACACACACACTCTCTCTGTCGCTCTCATACATGCGCGAGCGCGCACACACACACACACACACACACACACACGCACGCATGCACTCAGAAAAACATGTAAAGTTGGAGGCCAAAATGGAGTGGTAGTGTCCACAAGAAGCCACCGGAAGCTAAAGGAGGATAGGCTTTTGCCTACCGCCTCTAGAGGGAGCACAGCCTTGGGGACACCTTGGACTCCTGGTGTCCAGAATGTGAGAGACTCCTGTTTCATATTGTTTTGTTATGTTTACACATTGTTGTGGGGCGGCTACCCACCAACCCCACAGTTCCCCAGAGTTTTCTTGGGTGTGAGTAGCAGGAAATATTAGATAGAAGGATTTTAGATTGTGGAGAAAAGATAGAAATAAAGGACAGCCTCGAGAGGGCCCAGAACCTATTTTACCGACCCCGACTGTCTCGGCCCCAGGGTATTTATAGAAAAGCTAAGGGGTAGAGCAAAAGACCTTCCCCCAGCAAAGCCACGTGCAGACCATCTCAGACACCTGCACTCAGGCCCGTGGTCCAGTCATCCTCTCTATGCAGACCTGCTGGGTAAAGCCACAAGGAACCTGAAAATGGGCTCCCACACATTGTCTCACTATGTAGCTCAGGCTGGCCTCATACTTGTGGTCTTCCAGCCTCAGCCTCCCCCGTGCTAGGATGACCTGTGTGCTTGACCACACCCAGCTCTTGCTGGAAGAAACTAGTTCACTTTGCTTGTCCTCTTTCCTGGACTTGTGTGGCAGTCCTTTATGACACTTTGCCCTGACCCCCCCGCACACACACCCCCACCCTGCACCCCAGGACGTTCTCCCTGCAGAGGTCAGCCCTGTGTCTAAACCATGTGTGATGTATCATCTGGGTCAGAGTTTGCTAGAGCTTCCAAGCAGTGAGTCCTGTTGCACAGCCNTGGCTCTGCCCCTTCCACCTCACCTCTTTGCTCACTTAGCTCCAGAGCGGCCNATTTCAGANCATGGCTGTGCTGGGCTTGGGGAGTCCTGGCTAAGCCTTTGAAGCTTTCATGGCTCCCAACTGTCTGGAGGACTCCTTGCTTTTGGCTTCTTGCATTTAGATGAATTGCTGGCCTCCAGGGTGGGTCGCTTACTGTGTGTGCTTGANGTTTGCGAACACAACACGCTCTNGTGTGCAGGCACAATCATGCGAAATGATGAAGGGGAGTCGTTGGAGAGAGGGGGAGCTCAGACCTGTGATTAAGGCAGCCTGAGTTTGTGTGCTTTGGCTTCCTGCGCCGGGCATCCGTTTATCCAGGTCTCACATTGCACACTTTCAGTTACCTGTAGTTGGCCGTGGTCTGAGGATGANGGTTGTCTTGGCACGTTGAAGANAAGCAGAGAACACAGTCCTGGAACTTTTATCATTGTAGTGTATTGTATTTGTTCTGTTTTGTTATTTCTACTATCTCTTACTGTGTCTAACTTAGACACTGGTTGATGAGTACAGGGAAAACTACCCGTGTTACATAGAGGCTCAGGNGTCTGCTGAAGGTCTTGGTTAAGGAAGGAGCTTGAATCATTTATGACCTTGCTCCAGGGCCCAGTTTCCTCATCTCACATGGGGATGAGCAGCTACTCCCAAGGACTGCAGTGAGACTAAATGAACTCTTTCCTGAGGATGTCCTGTCAGACATGGTGTATGATGGGACCCAGGAAGTTATCAGTCCCCAGNCTCTAGTCCCTTCTTGTTTGTGTAGTAAGGCTCAACACAGACCTATCATTTGAGATCTGCTCTGCTAGCACAAACCATCTTGGAGAGTGTCTGAACTCTGAGATGGAGGTGATAAGGACAAAACTGGACAGAGGAATGGTGCAGGGCTCCCCCAAAGCACCCAGCAGGCAGTTCAGGGTGCTCAGAGCTTTGCGGTGTTTCTAGCGGGGCCATCTTTCCATGCAGCTCTGTGAGACTCTCGCCCATGTACTTCATGAGTACCAAAATNTCCGAGCTCATCTGCCTATGCTTTGGACTTATGATAGTATGATGGTTCATCATTGTCCACCTGATGGGATTTAGAATTACCATGGAAATGTATCTGGCTGTGGAAAGACCCACCCTGAATATGGGCACTAGCTCATGGGCTGAGGTTCCTGGACTAAAGAAAAAGGAGAAAGCCAGCATGCATTCTGCTCCCTGATTGAATGCAGTGTGACTGGCCACNTCACACTACTGCCGCCATGCCTTCCCTGCCAGGACGAACTGCACCCTCAAACTGTGAGACAGAGTAAATGCTTCCTTCCTGAGGTTGGGTTTGCCAGGCATTTGGGTCAGAACCACCAGAAAATCACCAGTATAGATGATACAAGGAAGCTGGGGTGGGAAGCCCATGAGGTATCAATGGGTAATGACAAGGACACTGAGGAAATCAGCCAGAGGTTCCAACTCAAACAGCAGTTATCCTTCCAGAATTCTTGGGGGGCTCGAGACTTAAAATAGACNGACTGAAGTTTTGACCAGGTAGCAATAAATTGAAATGTCTGCTGTGGCCTCTTCTCTGATTTGTGTTGGAAAGAGACAAAGCCCAGACCGTTAATCCAGGGAGCTTAGATTCTTGTCAAGTCCGGTTGCTCCCACAGTTAAGAGTAGCACTTTAAGGACTTGTTAGGGAGAAGTGATGTAGTAATAAAACAGTATTCTTCCAGCCAGTGTCTGAGAGTAGAGTTGGGTGTCAGTGTTGAGTTTGATGTGTTTGGGGTCACTTCCTAGTATGGCCTCTCACACTGGGAGGTGATGTCTCTTTCTTCCTCCGTTTCTGTCTCTCCCTTGTGTTTTCCATGACATGAAATGTGTTCAATTTTTGGATCTGAAACTCACCTTTGGAGTGCTTCTCCTGATTCCAGGCAGCTGTGTCAGATAGACCCAAGGTCTGTTTGTCTCCTTAGGGCAGCCCTAAAGGTCATGCCCCCTTTGGGGGTCCAACGACCCTTTCACAGGGATCACCTAAGAAAGATCATCAGGAAACACAGGTATTTATAACAGTAGCAAAATTACAGTTAAGAAGTAGCAGCAAAAACAGTATTAAATGACTGGGGGGGTCACCACAATGTGAGGAACTGTCACAGTATTAGGGAGGCTGGGAGCCACCGTCTTAGAAAAGCCTAACATTTCCTGTATTGGACAGGTAGACCAGAGTCCCTTGACTTGAGGGAATTTGTTGCCTAACCTTGGACTCTCCTGGCTGCACATCACAACCTAAGGCTCTGTAGCTCTCTGGCTGCCGTGGTCACCAGTCTGAGGGCCAACTACAGACTGAGTTTCAAAGTGTTCACGGGTACCTTCAGCTGTAAACCTGACACACCTGAAGAGGCAACCTCAGTAGAGGAGTCTCCCCCTGTGGTTGGCCTGTGGGACATTTTCTTATTGCTAATTGATGGAGGAGGGCACTGTGAGCAATGCCATCCCTGGGCAGGTGGGCTTAGTTGTATAAGAAAGCCAGAGGCAGTGAGCCAGTAAACTGTGTTCCTTGATGGCCTCTGCTTCAGTTCCTGCCTCAGTTTCCCTTGATGATGGACTGTCATGTGTAAGCCAGATAAACACTCTTCTCCCTCAGTTGCTATTGGTCCATGTTTTATCTGAGCCATGGAAACTGAGCTAGGACACCTTGTAAGAAAGGGAAGAATGGAGGGCCCATTATTGACTCTTAGTATTGATCATATGCTGGTGTGATAATATTTATCATTCACTGTGGTAAATAAAGTAGATTATTCAGTTCCACTTAATCTTTTAATTTTTTAAGTGTGGCTACTAGACACTTAAAATGATGTGTTTGTTGGACAGCCTTGGTCTAGAGGAAGCCTTTCTTGGTAGAGCCTGGAAGGATGTTGCTATGGTTTGGATAATAAATGTCCCTCAAAGGCATGTCTTAAAAGTTGGGTCTCAAGAGTAGCCTATTGAGATGGGGTGGACCTTTAAGAGGGGTGCCTAGTGAGAAGTTTTGAGTGATAGGTGTGAGTCCTTGCAGAGGATCAATCACCATACGTCCGCTCTGCCTTTTTGTTTTCTTCTTGGCCATGATGTGAGCAGTTTTTCTCGTCCATGGACTCTTAACATGGTCAGAATGCTGTCTGGCCACAGGCCCAAAGGAGTAGAGCCACTGACCATGGGCTAGAACTCCAGAAACAGCCAAAGTGAATCTTCTGTCTGTTTTTCTGTGTGTCTTCATTTCTCTTTTCCTTTATTAAGACCATATTCTACTAGGTAGCCCAAGCTGGCCTTGAACCCAGGGTCCTCCTCCTTCAGCTCCTGGAATGCTGGGATCACAAAGGTGTCTATCATAGCTGGCTCATTAGTCAGCTCATCACAGTGACCATGGCTGACATAGACAGCTCCATTTTTCTTATTTTAGGATCCCTTAATTCTGACACTCTTCCGACCTGACAAATTTGTTTGATGCCTGGGTGTGGGGAGACTAATTAGAAGAGGAAGCAACTTCTAATGAGTGAGTTTTCATAGCTAGCTGCTTGGAAATAGGAATTTTTTTCTGAAGCAAAATTAATTTGGCAAATTTCGAAGACTAGTAGGGCATGATCTCGGAGGCTACCATGAGTAATAACAGTGCCACACACTTAATTACCTGTCTCCTTTAAATACTTAAGAATAAAGATGCCAGAGTAGTCAAAAACCCAAAAATAGTTGGGGAAAATTATTCAAGGGTTGAAAGCCAGTGGTACAGTGCGTACACACACACACACACACACACACACACGGCACAGCAGGGGATATTTGTAGGTTTGCCCTCATAGTTACTCACCGATGCTGGAGTGACTTCTGGTATGTGGTCTATGTGATCTCCATTTGTCCCCACTGCCGGAATGAGCTTTCACCTCGTTAAAAGGCTTCATGGAACCAGGATCATGTGGCTGTCTTGCTTGCTGTTGGCTTCCCACTTGTTTTCCTCCCTTTGGCCACTAGTTTGTTTCTCTCNTAGAGGTTCAAATCCTTGTAATGACAGAGATTTTGTGTGTGTGTCTGTCTATATGTATGCATATTGACATGTGTGTCTGTGTGTGTCTGTGTGTGTCTATATGTATGCATATTGACATGTGTATATGTGTGTGTCTGTGTCTATATGTATACATACTGACGCGTGTGTATGCTGGTGCACACGCACATATGTGTGCTTGCATGTGGAGGCCAAAGGTCGAGTTAGATGTCTCTCCCAGTCTCATTTTTTGAGGCGAGGTCTCTCACTGAATCTGGGGCTCACTGATTTGGCTAGACTGGCTGCTCCAGGGACCCTCCAGTCCCTACCTCTGCTGTGCTACAGTGATAGTACAAGCTTCTTCATTGGTCGTTTTATGCCAGGGATCTGAACTTAGGTGCCGTGCCTGCACGGCCAGCACTCTACCGACTGAGCCATCTCCCTAGAGAGCTTCCATTTCTTAAACTCCTAGACTGTAGAACAGAGCATGGATATGGAGATTCAGTAGTCTTTTTAATATATTCAGTTAGTTGATAAAACAGTGGATCATTATCTGCTATCCTGTCCCGTCTTCCTCTTGTCCATTTTGTCCTGTTTTTTTTTTAAGTGTCTCTCTCTCTCTCCCTCTTCCATTTTTTTCCCTTCCCCATTTTTTTTTTTCTTTTGAGATATGGATTACATGGAGAAGTCCTGACAAGCATTCAGCTACTTTGTCCTATGCCTTTTCTTCCACTCATGAGGTCTTAGCTTATTGTGTGTGTCCTTATATTTTTTTTATTTGCCCATCTCTGCCCCTCTTGTACAGTCTCCTCCCACCAAGGCAGGATCCAGGGGTTGGAGCCCCCCCAGTGCCTTGTGCTGGCTCCCAGCGTGGTCCTGCCTTGGCCCAGGGCCAGCATAGATGTGTAGGAGGGGAGCTGGTGAAGGAGTTGATTGGACAGCGGAGCAGGGTGGAGTCCTCACAGGCTCAGTAGAGGCCTGGTTCTACTTAAGGTCTTCCAAACAGAGAGGGAGGCAGTAAACAGTCTGCTAATGAAATCCGTAGGTGGCAGTGAATTCAGAGGTGTTGCAAAGCTCTGGGCACACAGAGCACAGACAGAGAGGATGCTGGGAAAACTGAAAGAGCGGGAGGAAGGTGAGGCTAGGCTCTGGGAGATGGTATGCGCCTGGAAAAATACAAACCGCCATCTGGAGCGAAACTGGCCGGGGCTGCTGCCCTGCGGGGCACAAATCAGAGNGGAGCCAGAACTGAGAAGCCCTGTTTCTTGTTCCTGAGAATTAATAGGGATTGTTTATTATTTTAACTCCTGGATTCAATCCTCGGGAGCAGAGCCAGCCCCACCATAACCTGGGTATGTGAGGCTCTGCCTTCCAGGTGAACAGAAAAGGAGGCCTCCTGCAGTCTGTGTGTTTCCAGGCAGGGCCCAGGGGCCTGGAGGTTAGTTGGGGGGACAGGCCCTGGGGCTGAACAGCTGGTGGAGGCAGCTGGCTGCTCACCATGGACTAGAAGGGGCCTGTTGTCCAGGTGTCTGTCCACCATGAGGCTCCCGGGGCTGGTGGTTGGGTTGGCCNNTGGTTTGTGGCTCTAAGGTGTTTACTGGCTTTCTCCAAGCTCTTTGTTTTCGACACTTCATAGCCAGGCAGTGTTCCTGAGTATCCAGTGCTTTCATTTGTTAGTTTGAAAATCTACACTCTCGTGATGGGAGATGAAACAGCCTCAGTGAAGAAGGGGCATTTTGGGGTTAGAGCTGCTGGCAA
>LZPO01034855.1:493207-508655 GCA_001675575.1 Neotoma lepida
CGGATTTACCAAAGACTCCATTTTTCATGTCACTTTGAGGGGTAGGAATTCACAGTGGATTTTGGGGAAACACAAACGTTTTGATCTTCTCATAGTCTGTGGCATGGAGTCTTAGAATGAGAAGATGGCCNTGACTGTGGAGGTTCCTAGACAGTCTGTAGGCTCTCATCCTGAATGGATGGGACTGAGATTACAGGGCATCAGTGCCACAGACCCTGAGGCAGGATTTAGTGGCTGACCTAGGAAGTGGTGGGGGAAGGATTTGGAACCCGTTGTATCCTGTCTTTAGTGTTCCTCAGATTTTTGGTTTTTGACAGGAGCTGCTGTTTTGGTCAGGTCCTTACCCAGGAGGGGTGTCAGGTTTGGAGGCTGCCCACCGTGCTGACTCGGTGGTGAANTCAGCCAGCAGGGAACACGGTGTGCTGCTCTCACTCCTGCGGGTCTGCGTACCATCTGTGCCCTGTGGCCTCTTTGCAGAGGGGCGGACATGAGGAATGACAGGTGTCCGGGGATGTGTTCTTCTAGGTTCTCAGTCTGTTCAGGTTGTGTGTCGTACAACTTTTTTCTGCTTTGAAAAACACCTGGTAGACATTTAAAGAAGGACAGAGTTACCCTGGCTCCCAGCGTCAGAGCTTTCAGTGCCTGGTCAGCCGGCTCCATTGCTGTGGCTCACGGCAGAGAGGTCTGACAGAGGAAATGTACTAATCTCATGGCAGCCGGGAGGCAGAGGTTTGCACCCACCTCCTCCAACCAGGTCCCACCTCCCAATAGCCTTTCTGTTCTGAACTCATCCTTGCACCAGCCCACCAGTGAGGTCCTACCCGTGTTCTGATNGCCTCTTAACAGTGCTGCCATCTTGCCCAAATAGTGCCACACTTCATGCCCAAACCACCACAGGCTGATGAAGCAGGCTAGGCCACAGACTGGAATCTTGTAAGTCACACAATTTGGAGGCTGAAAAGTGCAAGGGCAAGTTCTGGCAGACGCACAGACATTCAGGGCCTGCTTTNCTGGTCATAGACCATCTTTTCCTGTGTCCTTACATGGTACACAGGAGATGGCGTTCTCTGGACTATTTCACAAGGCACCAATTGTATATATGAAAACTGTACCTGTATGACCTAATCATCTCCAAAGACCCCTCTTCACTTGGCAGGAGGCTTTTGATATATCCTTGGGGGACACAAGCACCCAGACCATAGCAGGAAGTTTCCTGATTCCTTCCTGAGCAATGGTCAGGTCTGTAACATCCTGGGTTGTGTCCTTTTNCCAAGGCTTCCTTGGATGAGCTTAGAGTTCTGCTGAGCTCTGTTGTCCCGACAGATGGGACAGGACCATCATCTCTCCTATCGATTTCTGAGACCCCTGTTAGTGGATGCGCAGAACCCACCAGGAGGAAGTGCCTGCTATAGTATCACCAGGGTTTACCATAGTCTCTTCTTGGTGCTTTCTAATTCTCTTCAACATTTTCCAGACTTCTTCCCTGCCCTGGGTACGAAACACATCTTTACAGAATCTCTGGTTGTTTCAAAGTGAATGGGAGAGGCTGCCACTGGAAGTAGCTCCACCTCCTCTTAGAAATCCACAGAGCAAGACATGAGGCTCCCCATGCCGAAGCTGCGACATGTGTATGAAAATAAAGTTTTAATTAGAAGGAGCATTTCTCAGCCTCCACCTGGTGCTGGCTGTCTTAACACTGCGATGAAAATAAACTGGCTCCGGCTTCCTGGCACGAGACCCACTCACTCTGCCTTTTACACACTGAGTCTTGTGGGTTGAAACGTGGGGTGCAGTTGCCTGTGTGATGGGCGTTTCAGAGCCTCTGGCTTCCTACAACAAAGAAGGGAGAGTTTGATCCCAGTGTAGTGGGTACAGCCATGCCATCTGCTTTAGGGCCCGTTGGTTTTAGTCTACTGTGGTTCAGAAAAAAACATTTCTAAACATAAATCAGAGGATGTATGGGAGGGTGGCATGATGCAGTGTGACCCAAGACTCTGTCCTCCGTCATTCACAGCTGTGTGGCCTGAGGCAGGTCACTTGGTGTCTGTGCTTTTGTGCCTTCACCTGTGAAATAGGTACACCACTGTCATCACCATTCTCACAATGGTGATTATAAATGATGCATGTGTAGTGCCTGGCACAGGCCTGTTCAATAACTGATACTTATTTTTATTACAATTTAATGGTTCCTACAAGTCCTTGTCTTGGGTCACTGCCAAGGTCTCCCACAATGTTTTCGGTGTAGGATGGCCTTGACTGGCCGTGCTTCTGGTTTTGCTGAGGACCGGCAAAGCTTCCACATGGGTGGCAGGTGGGAGTGTCCCTGGACGTCAGCTTGTGTCTTGTGCCACCCTTCTGCTGCACTATGGCTCCCATTCCTTCCCCCTTCCACCTAGGCCATTACCACACACAACACAAGGAGCAGGCACAGCCTCTGACTAAGGCATAGGCCTGTCTGCATTTCACACTTCAGGCTGCTTCACCCAGGTGACAAGAAGGGCAGATCTTTAGATTTGTGTGCAAGCAGAATTTCTCAAGATGTATGTCATAAGCAATACAGATTTGGCCTTTGTTCCTGGCTTAGGAGTGCTAGAATGTTCTTTGTCTTGTATGCTAATGAGATGATTGGCCTGGTTGGCTTCAGGATGGGGTTGGTCTCCAGAGAAACCAAAAGGTATTCAGAGGCTAAACCTGTCAGCTCCATCCTCCTGTCCAGGGAGGGGAGAGAGGCCGGAAGTGGAGCTAATGACAGTGGTTGGTGACTCAGTCATGATGGGACCTCTGAAAGGTCCTTGGACAGTGAAGGTTCTGGGTTGATGCTGGGAGGGCGATGTCCTGGAAAAGGCATGGAGCCCCGGCATCCCTTCCTCTTACTTTACTCCTGCACTTATCACCTCACTGTCCCTGAGTTAGACCCTTTATACTAACCCTGTGGCTGTGAAGAGTTTCCCCAAGTTCTGTGAATGTTCTAGCAAATTATTGAACCTGAGGACAGGTTCGTGATTACCCTTGGACTTGTAGTTGGATAAGCAGAGGCATGGGCGGGTGCCCACTGCACTCTTGTGTCTGAGGCGGTACTGAGCCCTTGCCCTCTGAGGTCTGAGGTCTTTAATACCTCCCCCCCCATCCCCTCGATTGTTAAGCATTTCTCAGCTTGTGGGGCACTCAGCTGGTGTCCAGAGTTGGAGAGCTGGTGAGTCTTCAGAAAACTGCTCACATTTGGTATCAAGACTGTTAACCCAGCACAACCAGTTTGTAAATGTAAGAAAGATCAGATCCCCTAAGGAAGGAAGGTTCAAGGATTAGATTTTATTGTTGAGCTGGGAAGGGCATGGATGGTAGTCTTCATGTCACTTTTTTCCTTTATTATTTAGATTTTTTATTTTAAGTGTGTGTGTGAGCACGCATGTGTAGGTATGTGCCACGTGAGTGTAGTGTCCACAGAAGCCACAGGTGAAGGATTTCTGTGGAGCAGGAGTTCCTAGCATCTGTACTGGGGACTGAACTCGTGTCCCTGAGAACAGTGTTTGCTCTTAACCACTCTGTCATCTCTCTAGCCCCCATCTCTGTCTTCTTAATGCTCCAACATTAAGATATTCTCGACTCCTGGGTGTCTGCTGCATACAGCCAGGTATCAGAATTATATTATAGAGTAGCTGCTTTCTCTTTTGGGGGGACATGTCTAATTTCAAGGTTCAGTGACTTTAGCAGTTGGCTTAAGAGCGCCCGAATACCCTCAGATTACTGCTGTCTTCCCTTTCCTCCTCACCCTCACTTTGTCATTTCCTCAACTCTTGTTTCTGGACGCTGTCTTCAGGCCATACAGGATCCTTGCCTCACCCCACTTCTCCTGGAGTGCTCTTCAGGTTGTCAAAGACCTCCTTGAAATGGATTTGACTTCCTATAGCTGATCCCTTTAGTCCAGCTGTGTGCTGACCATCAACCTCCCATCTTCTAGCTGCATCCCTAGCGTGAGCTTTCTTCCGTGCAGCCGTCCCTGTTGGCTCTGAGGCCAGTGAGTCAGAGAAGTTGGAATCACACTCCTTTTTTGTATGTTGTTGTTTCTATTTCAGTTCATGTGCTGTAGAAGTTTTCTGTGGAGCTGTCACTAACTTCTGTTGCCTCTGTAAGGTAGGTTAATGAGTCGCCAGCTCTGCTTCCTCTGTCCCATTGCTTGGACTCAGGGTGGTTTCCAGAACACTCCATTCTCTCACGCTCTGAAGTCACATGATGCTGGTTGTGGCCATCAAGTCTAGACTAGTACAAGGAAAGAGGAGAAGAGTGGGAGAAGAAATGGGTATGAGCAGGGAGCGGCCCGCAGTGTGTTTACACTATGCCCCGCCTCCCAGTGACAACTTGAAGTCTACAGGCCAGCCAACATTGTCCACACCCAAGTGGCTGCTGACCAGGTAGGGCTGTACTTGAATTAGTCCACAATACTCAGTTTCTCCCCAGTATAGTGAACTTGTTTCTTTTGGCTACTTTGATGTGTGACTGACCTCCTGTCTTAGTTAGGGTTTCTATTGCTTTGAGAAACACCATGACCAAAAAGCAAGTTGGGAAGGAAAGGGTTTATTCGGCTTGCACTTCAGCATTGCTGTTCATCACTGAAGGAAGTCAGGACAGGAACTCAAATAGGGCAGGAACCTGTAGGCAGGAGCTAATGCAGAGGCCATGGAGGGCTGCTGCTTACTGGCTTGCTTACTGACTTGCTCAGCCTACTTATAGAACCCAAGACCACCAGCCCAGGGATGGCACCATCTACCATGCACTGGGCCCTCCCACATTGATCACTAAATTAGAAAATGCCTTACAGCTGGATCTCAAGGAGGCATTTCCTTAGCTGAGGCTTCTTTCTCTGTGATGACTCTGTGCCAAGTTGACAAGCACCACCACCTAATACACCTCCATTTGGCTTGGAAAGCCCAGGCCTACCATAGCCTTGATGGTTGTCACCAGCAAGGAACCTGACTTTCTCCTCTAAGACTTTTTCCTGAGACACTACTCTTTTCCCTCTTCCTTGTGTAATGGACTTGTGTTCTTAGGTCAGCAACATGACTGGATTTATTTATTATTTGTGTATGTGTATCTGGGAGTTGTGCAAGTGTGTGTCAAGAGCAGGTGCACAGAGAAACCCTGTCTTGAAAAACCAAGATGGACAGCTCATGAAGAATGACATCCAGGTTTACCTCTGTGTAGCTTTGGCTGTCCTGGAACTCTGTAGACCAGGCTGGCTTCGAACTCACAGAGATCTGCCTGCCTCTACCTCCCGAGTGCTGGGATTAAAGGTGTGCAGTACCACTGCGCAGCTCCATCTTGGTTTTTAAGTCAGGGTCTCTTTTTAGGACCTGGAGATCACCTAGTGGGCTAGTCTTGCTGGCCAACAAGCCCCAAGGATCTTTCTGTTTCTTTTTCTCCTTCCCAGAGTCCTGGAATTATATGTGTGTGCTCCCACACTGACTTTTTATATGGGTTCTGGGGATTGAGTTCAGGTCCTTATGCAAGTGCTGCTAGCACAGTACTAATGCAGCCATCCCCCAGCTTCAGGCTTTACTGAAACAATAGAGGATTTTCTGCTTGGAATACCTTGATTGGACTCTTGTTTTTCCAGATTAATAGGCCTTTGTGGATAGCCAGGTGTCTTAGTGTATTTTATGTTGTTATAGCAAAATGTCTGACAGCAGATAATTTATAAAGAACAGAAATTTATTCATCTCATGGTTCAGGAGGTTGGGAAGTCCAAGAGCTAGGTTGGCATTGTAGGAAACTTACCTTGGTGACCTCTGAAATCCTAATTACTTCATAAAGACATCACATATNGGTATCATATGTATTTGAGAAATGAGTTTTCAACATTTGAAGTTTTGGGGATGCAGTTACACCATAGCTTCAGGAGACAAATGTCTTGCATATAGGGTAGGGCATTGTGAGGCTGAGACTGTCACTGTAGGGTGTGAGTGGTGATAATTAATTACCTCCTTGTCCTCCTAGAGTTAGAGCCAACTGACGAATTTAACACAAAATTCAGACAGATGGAGGTCAAAATATTGAGATTATTATGGTAAAGCTAGCTGGAGAACAGGCTTAGAAGTGAGGGCCAGATGGAGTTGTCTGCCAGCCTCCCCATGTGCAGGCCTGCCAGCTCTAGGGGTGGACCAGAGAAGAGGTAAGGCCCAGAGATGGTGTGCTCCCGAAGACAGGGCTGGAAGGTGCTGGGTTGGGCAACATTGCACTTGGTATCTTTTCCCAAGGTCGCCAACCATGTCAGTGCTCCTCCCCGCTGGGCTACAGAAACAAAGTAATGACCTGTGTTGCTCCAGCAGCAGGGATGGTCTTATACTTGTGGGGTCCTCAAGTCCAACCTCGATCATGGTATCATCACAGGACAGGTTAGCTTTTCCGAGGGCCTTGCAGGAGGATCTGTCTTATGCCTCTTTCTTAGCTTCTAGTACCCTTCCTTGGTTTATAGATGCATTGCCCCAATTTCTGCCTTTCTCCTTGTATGGCAGCCTCCCTGTGTGCCCATGTCTAAATTCCCCTTCTATAGAAGGGTACCAGTTGTATTGCATTAGGGGGGCGACCTACTCCAGGATGGCATCCTTTTAAGTATGTCTAAAATAACTCCATTTTCAAACAAGGCCACATCTGAGGTGTGCTGGGAATTAGGACTTCAGTGTGAGTTTTGGTGGTGGTAGGGGTATACTTAAGCTGCGACAGAAGTCTAGACTTTTTCACTTGCACATATTTCTTTTACTGAGTATGGGGGGAAAAAAATCTTGCCTTCCTTTAGTGTCTGAGGAGTTAGATGTTAGCATCTGGTGAATACTCAGTGGATTCCAATAGGAATGATGTCTTTCTAAAGAGAGGGCTCATCCACAGCCTTTTCTCCTGTGAAATGTGAGCAGAGGAATGGCTGTGGGAGAGTGAAGGGAGAAGGTGTCTGTAAGTCAACACGAAAGACCTCCCTAGAAACCAATGCAGCCAGCCATTGAACATGGAATTCCTGGCATCCAAGACTGTTTGAAAATAAGTTTCTCTTCTATACTAGTTACTTTTCTTATTGCTGCAACAAAATGTTTGACAAAATCAACTTAAGGGGAAGTTTCTTACTGGCTGGGTTTGAAGTTCCAGTAGCCTTTGGCAGCAGGAGTAGCAGCGGCCACATTGTGTCCACAACCAGGAAGCTGGGAATGCTGAGCTCAGCACACCTCCTATTATTTAGGCCAGGACCGGCTCTCTTAGAATGGTGCCACACACAGTCAGGGTGGGTCTTCCTACCTCAGTCAACCGAATTTAGAAAGATGGACATGCTCAGAGCTTTGTCTCCTCGGGTGTTCTAAATCCTGTTAAGTTGACTATCAGTGTCAACCATCACATCTTGTTTAAGCCACGTGATTTGTGTTATATTTCGATGATGATGATGATGATAGCCCCGTGTGGCTCCATCTGACATCAACATAGAGTGGGTAGTGGCTTCCTGTCAGCGTTCTTCCTCATCTCGTGCCTTCATTTAATGGACTGAGTTGTCTATGGAATAGAAAGCTAATGCGGTTTGCTCCAAGCCACTTCAGTGGATTAGGCAATGGAACCTGCGGGTGAATCCTAATACTTTTCAGGCTCACTTGAGTAAATCCAGGGCAAATATATTTAATTCCTTAGTTAAAATGCGATTCATAGTGACATGTGAATGTCATTGACTGGCAAAGGAATGAAACAAAGTGGGTCAGTGACACACTGCACTGTTTTGTGACAAATGTAGGTTAACTGATTTAATGGAAAACCGCAATCTAGGGGTGAGTGGACTGGAGATGCATAAGCCCTCAAAATCTCCTTTGCAGCAATGCCTGGGACAGAATACCGCACTCCAGGCTGAACCTTTCATGAGCAAATGTTTTTGCCCTACTTTGTTAAAATCCACTGTTTTAAATCAAAGTATATCAAACACCAGGAGCCAAGATGAATTGTTGCTTGTTCTGAATCAGCTGGTGATTGAGCGGGGTTAGCTGAATGGACAGTGGCCATGTGGAATTGGAAGCCATTCCTTAAGAGATGTGAGAGGCAATTAGAGCAAGTTGTGAGAATAGTGGGGACCATCTTGACAGAGGGAGAAAGGGCATCATGGCTGGCTTATTTGAAAGTTGTGTGTGTCTGAGCAGTGAGTTCCTCCTCAGGTGGTGATTTGGGCAGACGAAATACTAAACTTATCTGCATGGACGTGGGGCGTGGGGCAGTCATCTCCCTCTTGGAAGACTTCATCCTTCCTCGTACAGTTTCCTTGTTTCCCTTCTTCTTTTCCGTCAGTACAGTTCAGTGTGTGATATAAGGCAAGGGTGCACAACTTCTCACTGTCATCCACGTTGGCCTCAGGAATTCCCCGAGAGTTTTAGGGATCTTGACTCAGGCCAAAGCAACATTTCTGGCTCTTATACTGAAAAGAATCTCAGTACTAGCCAGTTATGGAGCAGAGTTGGAGATTTTATTAAAGATATTTTAATACAGGCTTACCAAGAGGGGTAGAGGAAAGAGAGGCACTCAGAAGGAAGTGAGACACACCCAGATGTGGCTATGGGCTTCTCAAGGGCAGGATGCAGCCCAAGGTTTTGACGATGGTCATATACAGGATTTTGGTGGGGATTGCAGTTCCTGGGGCACCTAGCAGGAGAAGTCTAGCCCACAGGGACACACAGTGTCCTTACTGTAAATAATTGTTTCTGTGTCCCCCGCCTTCCTCCCCCTAGACACAATTTCTCCGTATAACCGTCCTGACTTTCCTGGAACTAGCTCTGTAGACCATGCTGGCCTCGAACTCACAGAGATCCTTCTGCCTCTGCGTCCTGAGTGCTGGGACTAAGGGTGTGTGGCACCATCGTCCAGCATATAAACAGTTTTGAGATTCTCAGTGTCCATGTAGTGAATGAGAGCCTGCTCAAGGCCACGTACATTGAGGCGTTAAAGCCTGCGTTACTGCTGTTTTGACATAGAAAGGAATACCGATCCTGTTTCAGCCTTTGCCACAGGAACTCTTGCTTCTTGGCTGTTGAGAGGTTCCAGTCAGACTCCAGGGTGACGGGCTCCCTTCCTTCTCATGTGCTCATTATTTCTTTGTCTTTTTGTCCTCCCTCAGTGTGGTAGTAAACTGGCTTTGCCGAACGAGTAAAAAGGCCCGGATTGTGGTGTTCGAGATTTCCATGTTGTAAATTTTCCTCACTTTCAACATGACAACAACTAGTCTACTGAAATTTTAAAACCATAATACTGGATCACAAGCCTATGTAACACTGCACTACTAGAATACTGCCTCCTACCATCCATCCATCCATTCATCCATCCATCCATCCATCCCTCCCTCCATCCATCCCTCCCTCCCTCCCTCCCTCCCTCCGTCCCTGCCTGCTTCCCTTCCCACTTACTTCCTACCCCTTCCCCACTCACATAATTTTAACCAAACAAAATCATGGAAATAAATTGTATTATAGACAATATTTTATTCTTTAATATTTTAGACAAGAAAACTGTTCTCAACAAAGGAGACAGTCTTATGGTTTCTTTGTTCTTTTTTGGTGACACTGGGCATGGAACCTGGGAACTCATACTAGGCAAATGCTTTGCCATTGAACAAAACCCCCAGCCTCTGAAAAAATACTTCCCAAGTTTGGAACTGCATGGCCTCTAGAACTCAAGTGGAAAGCTGCCTGCCTTACATCATGGAAGCACCAGTTCTAATATGGCATGGTACATTGTGATTTGGAGCAGCATGGAATCTACTTGCACACATCACTCAGCTGCCAGCCCCATGGCTTGTGTCTGGGCTTTGCTTGTTCTGTGACATGGGTTCACCGTGTCCCTGCGAGTGAATCTACTGCAGTTGTAGACTGGGTAGTTGCAGATTCTCAGAAGTGCATAGTTGCCTTCACAGCTGGTTTGCCATGTCCCTGTTGAAGTCACAGTCTTCTCTTAGTGTTAAGTGGTGAGCTTCCGAGTATAATTGAGAAGTTTGCTCTTGATGTTTATTTAGTCTTTGGCATTTCTAGGATTTCATTTATTCATCGTGTGCTTATGAGACGTAGATATCGTTCCTATGGGATTCTATTGGAAGTCCCCAATTTTTGGTACCAACTAGCAGTGTTTGCACTGGGCTGCATATCCTCAGGCATACTTACGGGTTCAAAATTTTTTTCTCTCTTTCTTGGGCTTCTGGCAGAGGACATGGGAACTTTTGAGGGAGATAGATAGTTGATCATTCTTTTTGTAGTCTTCAAGTCTTTGTAAGCATAGAGGATGGGAGGGTGACTTTCTATGGGTTTTATTTGGGAACTGTGGAAAGTGAATGGTGACAATGGAATGGTCCAGGGAACTCCACTTAAAGGTCACTTCTGTGCCAGGCAATGGTGGCACACACCATTGTTAATCTTAGCACTCAGGAGGCAGAGGCAGGAGGATCTCTGTGATTTCAAGGCCAACTTGGTCTATGGGACTTAAGTAGGCCTGTATAAATATTCTGTTACATTCTTTAAACAGTTTGTCATTTTCTTAATGTCATGTTTGTTATGTATAATCTGTACATTGTACTTCATAGTCCTAGGTACTTCTGGTCACTAGAAAACTGTATTTGCATAGTGTACAGTGTATGAGTTACCTGTCGGCTGCTGTGATAACACCCTGTAAGAACACCTTAAGGAAAAAGGGTTATTTTGGCCGATGGTGCCAGAGAGATAGAATCCACCATAGTGGGGAAGGCTTGGTAATGGTTAGGGTAGAATCCATCACAGTGGGGAAGGCATGGCAATGGTTAGGGAAGAATCTGCCATAGAGGGGAAGGCATGGCAATGGTTAGGGTAGAACCCATCACAGCGGGGAAGTCATGGCAATGGTTAGGGAAGAATCTACCATAGAGGGGAAGGCATGGCAATGGTTAGGGTAGAATCCATCACAGTGGGGAAGGCATGGCAATGGTTAGGGAAGAATCTACCATAGCAGGGAAGTCATGGCAATGGTTAGGGAAGAATCTCCTATAGCCAGGAAAGCATGGCAATGGTTAGGGAAGAATCTATCACAGCAGGTAAGGCATGACAATGGTTAGGGAAGAATCCACCATAGTGGGGAAGACATGGCAATGGTTAGGGAAGAATCCATCACAGCAGGTAAGGCATGGCAATGGTTAGGGTAGAATCCACCATAGTGGGGAAGGCATGGTAGTAGTTAGGAAAGTGTGGTGGCTGGAGCAGAAGAAGCTGGCTGGTCACATTTTTATCCACACACGAGAAATAGAATAGGAAGTGGGGGAACCTCAAAGCTAGTTCCCAGTGAGATACTTCCTCCAGCAAGGTTGAACCTCCTAAAGGTTCCATATGCTTCCCAGACAGTGCCACCAGCTAGGGACCAAGTGTTAAAACACCTTAGCCTATGGGAGACACACCACAGCACATAGACACCCAAATTTGTGCAGCCAGGGCAGAGGTCTTAACTTTAAACCTCACTGTGAGTTTTCCCTTTCACTTGTTTACATTTATCGTGCATGCATGCGTGCCTCTGTGTGTGTGTGTGTGTGTGTGTGTGTGTGTGTGTACACGCACATGAGTCCCATGGAAGTCAGGGAGGCATTTTTCTCCTTGTACATGGTGGTCATGGGCTTGTTGTCAGGGTTTGGCAGCAAGTTACTTTGCTTGCTGAAACATCGTGCTGGCCCAACATTTCTTTCTTAATGAGGTTATTCACCTGTCCCCAGACACTACCTGAGCTGGTCCTTGCTCAGTACTCACAGTAGCGAATGTGAAGACTTTCTGGTGATTCTCTGAGAACAAACACAGGGCCATTAGGTATCCTTAGCATTAATTTCCTGAGGCAAACTGGGCTTCTTGGATGTGGACATGAAGAGTCTTTAGATTTCACTTTCTTCCCAGGAATGACATTGTGTTCCATGACACCAGCTACCCGCCCTCCCTAAGCTTTCCCATTAAGTGATTTTTTTTCATGGACTTGGCTGTTCTGTCCCCATCTTCATGATGTTCCCTGGTGTTCCTGATCTTAAATTAGGAACAATAAAATTACTTCTGTTCCCTGTGGCTGTGCAGATTTGAAAAGGCAGGGGATGTGAGGATATTGTCCAGGCAATAGTAAAATCAGTTTGTGATCAGCTTAAATAGAGAAGTGCGTGTGACTTCTTATTTGGGCATTTAGAAGTAGGTTATGTTTCCCAGCTGATGTGTGGACTGAGTAAATGAGATGTTTGTGATGCAAAGCACGGTCGTGATTTTGCAGAAAGCAATTCCTCTGTTGCATGGTCTTTGGACCCCTCTGGCTCTCAAGTTGTCTGGGTTATACCAAAAGGGCAATTGCATCCAATTGAACCTAAGACAGCTCATTGGCTCAGTTGTAAGACATGGAGAAATACACTTTTGCATTAGGATGGAATATGAAGTAAATCCGCCTTAAGGATGCTGGGCATTCCTCATTTATTTGGACCTGTCACTAATAGTTAGTGTTTACTTAGTTGACACTTGGTTGTTGTCTGACTTGCTTTCAAAAACTATCTAGAGCAAAATGGGTTGCCTAGCAACATGTTCCAGCCCAGGAGGTTGGAGATGGGTCAGTGATTAACAATTATGTACAATCAAGTTTAAAAATGTGTAGCAGCCTTGCAGCGTTCATGCCCTGACCACCAACAAGCATTGGCATTCTACGGTCTCCACATTTTGTGGCTGTTATGAGTGAATTTATTGCAGTTGTAGACTTGACCTTGTGGCAACAAAGGAAAACTTTATCTGGAATTGAAATAGGCTTCCGGTGCCCTTTTGTGCACTGACTAAGTATGCAGTAGCGTCAGAAAGCCATCACTTGGTTGGGCTGCTTGTCACGACCCTTGTTCTCTTGGAAAAAGAAAAGAGAAAATGAAATGTCTGGGTATTTATAAGCGTTGTCATCTCTACAAATTGGCTGCTATTAGTGACTACTGTTGTCTACTGAAGAGCTAGGCCCAAGGAGTGACGACAACACATCCCTCATTCACCCCAAATTGTTCTTCCAGGAATTGTGCATACTGCGATGCTTGCACTCCCCCAAGTCCTTGTCCTCCTTCCCTACATTCCATCACAGAAAAGAAGAATTTTGCATAATCCAACCTTACTTTATCTTTTTGTCAGCACAAATTTCGTGGTTGTTTGGATCCTGAGCCTGGATGCAAGCTAGCTGGGAGACCCTTTATAACTCTAGCGAAGTGAGCCATGTGTACTTCCTCATCAAGAATCATTGAGTTTAACTGGCTAATCAGTTTTTAGGCCCTTTCCTTTTGTATTTTGTTTAATCAACAAAAATAAATTGCCCCACCACCCTTGAAAGATCTGATTTGGAGAACAGTGACAAATATGTCGCTGGTCTTGCCAAGAGAGCTTTTCGACAGAAATGTCTTAATTGAAGATGATCTACATTCCGAAATGCTGTTTCATCATTTGTCTGAGGAAGGAAACAGCTGTGTAAGCAAGCTGTCCCACAGCCCGTGCAGGCATTGTGTTTGACATTTAGCCACACTCCTTATCCATCACACGTTTACAGCCAGACAACCTGCCCTAGCCTTTCTTGCTCATGATTCAAACACCACCTTATGAAGTAGCTGTCCAAAAATTCCCATGACCTGTGGGGAGACCGTGTGGGCTGGTGAGGACAATGGATCCTAGGTCTTTCTTTTCTTCTCCCCTGAGTTTTGCTGGCTGGCTCTTGCTGTCTGGGCTTTGGGTAGAAGATGAACGAAAGCATAGTGTTGAAAGATGTGACCAGGCCCCAGTGACTCCAATGTTTGTCTTAGGTAGAACGAAGGCATCATTGGTCATGTCTGGCCAAGTGGCTTTCATGCTTGTGAGTGACACACTTTCCTGAGAGTGGCAAGGATCTAGTTTTTGCTTTTGTTGTCCCTTTTTGATGCCAGGGAAGGCAAAGCAATGTAGGAAACTCATATGATGTCCAGCCCACGTGATGGGTTTTGGTTTCTCATTGTAACTCTGTGCAGTAAGTAGCTGGGGAGGATGATGGGGCTCAGAGAATACAGGACCAGCTCCTGTGGGGTGGGCGTGAAGCTTGGTGGTGGAGAGTGTGGCTAGCATTCTTGGGCTTTGCTCCCCAGAACCTCAAGAGAAAAAAAGTATTGAAGAAAACCCATCACTGTCACACAGTCTGTGTGGCATGTCTGTGAACTGTGTTCTGTCTGTCTCACTGCTTGTCTTCCCATTTCACTGTCTGCTGGAGACTAGAACCCCCCACAACCCCCAATCCCCATTTCAAGGGCTTCTGGGGCTCAGCTGATGTAATGTAGGGATGGCCTAAGGTTTCTGCAGGGCTATGTCCCTGGAATGTTGACAGTTTGTTAGGAGCACCCATTGACTGACTCCTCATTCCTGTCAACCGCCATTACCCTCACTTTACACAGAAGCTTGGCGTTTGGCTCAAGGTCATGTGCCTAACTGGTAGGGAGAACAGGATTTGTATCCAGCAGTCTGACCTAGGGCCTGTGCTCTCATATGTCTGTTTTTTTTCATTGTACCCTTGTTTGGTTAGTATTCCTCAAGTCTTCAGGGTACCAAGGAAGCAGTGATGATGCTAAAGGAAAAGACTGCACATCTAAACTATCTAAACAAACTATCCAAAATTTGAAACTTTATTAGTATTGAAATAACCCTCCAACTATATATGTAAGGAATGTCCATGTTTAGACTTGGGTCTCGTCCCCAAGATAGCTGTCTCAACATGTATATGAAAATGTTCCCAGATCTGGGGGAAAAATAAAGGCAAATCCAAAAGCTGAATACTAGAAGTTTGCCATTTCTCATACCAAACATTTTGGCCAGGGATACTCAGCCAGTATTGATTTTCATGTCTCCCTCAGACTCTGAGGATAAAGGAGACCACCGATGCACTCAGTGGTTCAGTTTTGTGCTCTTTTGTAATTATTCTCTGATGTATTCGGGTGCATTTTTTTCTTTTTAAATGCTAGGTACCAAACCCAGGACTTGGCTTCCTAGGCAAGCTCCCTACCCTTCAGCTGGGTTCCCAAACCCCTTAGATGCATTTGTTGATACCTTTTCTCCACGTTGGGTTGGTTTCTCTTGTGCCTCTGCTAAATGCTAAATGTTTTTTAATTTTAATTTTTTTCAGTTCTACTTATTTTATGCACATGAGTGTTTTGCTTGCTTGTGTGTATGTGGATCATGTGACTGCCTGGTATCCATGGAGATCAGATGAGGGAATTCCCCAGAGAACAGGTATGCCAGGCCATTGTGAGCAGTCATATAGGTAATGGGAATGGAACCCAGGTCCTCTGCAAGTGCAGTGGATGTTCTTAACCACCCAACCATTTCTCCAGCCCTTCTGAGGCTTTCTCAGATTGATAGGAGAACATCTGTTCCAGTAGGGGCCACCAAAAAACCAACCCAATGACATGCAGATTATTCCACAAGCAAAA
>LZPO01034855.1:510809-537322 GCA_001675575.1 Neotoma lepida
GTGTGTCTGTGAGTGTGAGCACATGTGTGAGGGAAGACAACCTTGTTGTCCTTCAATTTGACCTTGTTTGAGACACAGTCTGTTCACACTGTGCTTGTGTCTGTCCTGTCCTGTCTGTCTGTCTGTTTTTCTGTCTTTTTGTCTTTCTTTCCTCCTGTAGTTGAGAGCAGATATGGAAATTTGAATTTCAGATTCTCTGCCTTCTTTCTGTCAGTGTTGATCAAACCGGACAGGAAAATATATAGCATACTCAAAGAGGTGACTAGAGTATTGGATGAAGGAGGTCACAGGGTTATGAAGACAAAAAGGGGAAGGAGGGACATGGGGCTGGTAGGAAGAAGTCCCTTCTTCATCCCCTGTAACTGAAACAGAGGGACAGGTGGCTTGGGAGAAGCCATATGACAGTCAGACCCCAGGTGACCCAGCAGGAAGGAAATGGGATCAGCTTCCTGCCTTCCCTGTCGTGGCTTCTTTTGGGCTTGCACAGGGTCCTTGGAGGGAGGCCGCCTTGGAATAGATCATTGCTGACAGAGATAAGAGAGAATATTTAGCACATTTGTCCTTGTAGATTTTTTCCCCTTTAAAGACAGGCTCTCACTATGTAGCCCTAGGTGGTGTGGAACTCACAGAGATCCACCTGACTCTGTCTCCTGAGTGTTGGGACTAAAGGTGTGCACCACCACACTCTTGTAGATCTTCAATAACCCACGTGTATGTTACCCTTGAGGATGCAAGGAAGGCATTTTGTCCATCTGTTAAATGGGATCTGGGTGATGAGGACATTGCTTAGGCTGTGTGCTAGGGGAGTTTTGTAATTCTCACCATGATGGAAAGCTTCTTGGGCTTAGTGGGACGTTTTAGATCCAGGCGTCAAATTTTGATTTTTTTCTTCTCTGTGTTGGTTACTCTTGGGCTGCTGGGTTAAAACACCAAGGCATCATCTAGAATGCGGGAGGCACAGAGGTCCTTCTGCTCACAGATAGGCACCAGGGAAATCTGCAGTGTTGAGCACACAGGGTTGATCCTTCCAGGGAAGGAACGCTCTACCTCTAGTCCTTCCGAAAACTGGGAGCAGATATGTTTACTAGTCTGGGGACTTTGGCTCTCTCTGGGTGGATAGAGACACTCCGGAATCTTTTTCTGAGGCATCTTCCCCCAGACCCCTATTGTAAATTTGTTTTCCTTAGTTAGTCTGTAGAACCTATTCTTAAGGACTTTACAAAAGGTTTTGATGTCACCATGTCTGATCTGGATTTGGCTTACTTTGTCCCTCAGAGAGATTCATGTATGCTTTGTTATGCACACAGGATTGAGTTAATTGTCACCAGAATAATGTTCACCAAATTGTGCTGTTCTTAAATGTGCCTAAAATAAACTACCCAGGGTCAGGCTCTAGAAGTTTGAACCAATACCAGACACTAAACCTTGCTGAATTGAACTACCTTCTTGCCAAGATTGTCTCTCTGCAGGCCTGTGAAGGTCACAGAGCCCCTCTGGAGCCCCTCTAGGAGTCAGGGCCTCTGCTGATGCTGCTCTTGATAGAGATTCTCTATCTGACCATACTTAAGTCAGGTTTTCTTGAACATTTTAAGAATTAGGCCTCAGCTTACCCTTAGTTTGCTGTGCAGTTTTAGTACAACCCAGCTAAATCAGTGCCTGAGACTTCCCACAGGTTATAACTGATCACCTTCGGTGTCTGATGAGTTATTCTTCCTGCCCTTCCTCCTTTGTCCAGGTCCTGGACCTGTGTCCAGCAAGAAGCTGTCTGACATTGGTGTCTCCCGTTGTAGTTTTCCACCCACTGACCTCCCACCGCACTCTTTGTATACACCAATAGCTGTCTTTCCCGGTCTCCATTGAGTCCTATCCATCCCCTTCTTCCAGCAGGGTTAGTATCTGTCCATTGCTATCATTCTGGATGAGGTCTGCCTCCTTAACCATTTAAGAAACATGTCCAAACAATATTTTGAAAAATGTTATCAGTTTGAAATCGTGTCTGGTCCAGCCTGACCCAATACTGAGAGCAATGTGAGGTTCGTTCCCCATCACAGGGGCCTTTCAACCCTTGCGGACTGATTCTCATTGGAAAGAAGCCTGGCCTTGGTCTCTAGTCTGAAATCTTGCTTCACTTTGACTTATTTGTCTCAATTCTGTCTCTTTGCTATTTGTTCCTCCCTTATTAAGAGACCATACATTCGCTTCGGAAATTCTAGTCATCTGAGTGACATGGATAGCATGTATTCCCCTCTTGCTTTTTACTTTATCATTTTGAAATGTTGGGTCTTGCTCTGTTGCCTAGTGACCACGAGCTCCTGGACTATTGTGACCTTCCGGAAATAATTTTATAATTGGGGGTCACCACAACATGAGGAACTGTATCAAAGGGTCACAGCATCAGGAAGATTGAGAAGCACTTCTCTAAGACAAGGCCTTCCTATGTAGCTCAGGCTGGTTTAGAACTCACTTCTTCTGCTTCCAGATCCCTAGTGTGGGATTACAGGAGTGCTTGCTCGCTGTGAGGTCTTGACTTACATTTCAGAATACGGTTCCCCCTTCCTTGTCGTCCCCCTCCCCCTCCCCAGTGCATTTGTCCTGTGGTGTATCCACATTGTAGATTGCATTGCTAGTGTTGACAATGGTGTCTTCACATGTTCCACTTGTCCTCCAATGTTTTTTATAAAGATATGATCAGATTAATTTCCAGACTGGGGGCCAACAGCCGTGCATTATGACAAATACTGAGTTCCAGCGACTCAGGAAGCAGAAATGGGAGGATTGCTTGAGCACAGGAGTTCAATGTGAGTCTGGGAAAAAAGTGTGCAACTATGTTGAGTGAATGAATAAAACTTGGGGCAAGAGTGTTGCATAGACAGTGGTGTAATGTCCCTTTTTAATTACTAGTAATGATAGATACTGTCAGTCCATCCATCCATCACTAGAGCCCTTATCAGCTTTTCTCCACAGGACTGTAAAGCCATTGATGATCTGAGATTGATGATAGGTGTGATCTTTCCTTCAGAGTAACAAACAGATGGTATTTGGATTCTGCCATTTGTCCTGCGTTAATAACTGGTTGTCTAAAGAAGAACTTATGTCAGGTTTTCTTTATTTGTGTGTGTGTGTGTGTGTGTGTGTGTCTGTGTCTGTGTCTGTGTCTTTGTGTGTGTGTGTATTTGCAAGTGTGTGCCTGAGGTGGTCACAAGACAACTTGCAGGATTTATAAGAAAGGGGCAGAGTCGGGGAGAGTGAGTAGAAGCAGACATGAGGAGGTGTTGGTGATGGATGGGGTGAGAAGCAGAGAGACCCTAGGTTCATTTTGAGGGTGGATTTTGAGGATTTGCTCTGCATGGAGCAGAGCGGACCTGGGCCCTTTTTGGCCAGTCAGCAGGTAGAAATTCAAGGCTGAGAGTGGAAGTGATTGTAAGTTGTAGGTTGAAATTTTCCCTGGTGGACCAGTGTGCTGGCTAGCTTTATGTCAGCTTGACATAAGGCATAGTCAATGGAGAGGAGGGAGCCTCCACTGAGGAAATGCCTCTATATGATTATGCTGTATGTAAGCTTGTGGAGCATTTTCTTAATTAGTGATTGATGAGGAAGGGCCCAGCCCATGTGGGTGGGGCTATCCCTTGGCTGGTGGTTCTGGGTTCTGTAAGAAAGTAGGTTGAGGAAGCCATGGGAAGGAAGCCAGTGCTGCTCCTCTCCGTGGCCTCTGCATCAGCTCCTGCCTCCAGGATCCTGCCCTGCCTGAGTTCCTGTCCTGACCTTCTCAGTGATAACAGTGATCTGAAGTGTAAGCCAAATATACCCTTTCCTCCCCAAGTTGCATTTGGTCATGGTGTTTCGTCACAGCAATAGGAACCCTAAGTCAACTAGTTACTTCTTTGACTTGGTGACTACAGCCTGCATCGCTAGCTCTAGGGGACTGCCAGGTCCTAAAAGGTCCCCTGCTCTAAACAGTTTAGAGACATCACTGCAGAGCTTCTTGTGGGTACCCACTCTGAAGACAGACCCCATTTTAGAGTGGAATCTGCTTCTGTGAGGAAGAAACACTTGCCTTTTAAGGACAGTGGTTGGTGAGAAATGTCATCTCCCCGGGGTGTCTATTTTGTTTGCTTGCTTTTGATTTTTGAGGAAAAGCCTTGTATATAATGTGTAGCCCAGACTGCCTTTGGATTTGAGATCCTTCTGCCTCAGACTCCTGAGTACTAGGATTACACACCCAGCTTAGGCCTGGGTTTTCAATTTTTTTTTTTTTTTTTGAGATTTAAGGACTTTTTTTGTGTAGTATTTTGCCTTGCCTGTATTTATGCATACTACATACATGCAGTGCCCTCAGAGGCCAAAAGAGGGCCTCATATCCCCTGGAGCTGGAGTTAGAGACACTTGTAAGCTACCAAGTAGATGCTGGGAACTTAACCCTGATCCTTTGTAAAACTGTAAGTGCTGTTAACCACTGAGCCATTTCTCTAGCTCATAGCCCTTGATTTTAATTTCTGACAATCCTGCTGTGTGTGCTGGGCTCTGCGCAGCGGCTGCTGGGTAAATTGAGACTAATTTGACAACATTGCCTGTTTCTGCTGTGTTTTTTAACAGGAGGGCCCCCAGTGTCCCTCACTTGTCCTTCCTAGCCTTCTAAGAAACAGTTAGCACATGACATCAATTTGTTCAGTTAGTAGGGTTTTAGTGGCACGGCCACACTCATTTGTTTGTTACCTGTGATGACTTCTTGTAGTGGTAGTTGTTGGTGGTGCCTGTGTGCTCATTCATGTGCACACATGGGTGTGTGGGTGTAAGTGTTGGTGAATGCATGCATGCTTGTGTGTGAGCACACTCATGTGTGCCCTTGTATGAATATGGAATTTGTGGCTTACACACTATTGTAACTGTTAAAGTAATGGAATTTTCTTTTTTTGTGTTTCTATGTTAGATGACATTGTGCTTTAGTTGTACATTATTACTCATGGAATATCGGTTTCAGCCCCCCCGACGTCTGAGGCTGCTCAAATCTCTGTATAAAATGCCTTAATTTTTACATAAAATTCTACAGACATTTTCTGACATACTTTAAACTCATCTGTAGACCCAGTATGGGATTCAAGCTCATAATCATACTACTTTGGAGATGGAGGCAGGAGGATCAGGAGTTCAAGACCAGTCTCAGTTACATAGCAGTGTTGAGACTAGTGCTGGTCATGAGACCACTCTGCTTTAAACAATGATAACAAACAACCCATCTCCAGAATGCACCCAATACAGTGCAAAGGCTGCGGAAGTGATGGTCACGTGAGACTGCACAGGGGGTAATGGCAACTGGACAGCGGTCCAGAAGGGGCAGTTGGGGGGCTAGCTGTGTTTTCACTCAGTGTCTGGTTGTTGAACCCTTGGGTATGGAGGGCCAACCATAGCTCAAAGGAAATATAGTTCAGCAAGACCAGGTTCCTGTTAAATAGTGATGTCCTTTGAACTGTGTGGATAGCTGAAGCTGACAGTCCAGACAGTCCTCATCTTGAGGGCTTGTCACACCTTCTTCTTAGGACAAAACTTTCTCTCCTTCCATATGAATCTGTATTAATGTGCAGCTTATTTTCCCCTTTGGTCAGGAGTCTCTGTCCTTTTATTGTTGTGTGCTGAGGGCTTTCAATATAAACAGCCTTGCATTTCCCTCCTAGATGGTGCCCAGCTCCCATTTCCTAAGATAGTCTACTTCTCACTATATTACTGTTAAATTATTATGGATGGCTGTGGAATACTTTATGTAAGAAAATGAAATAGCTTTAAAGTAGAAAAGACTTTTCTTTCTTAATTGCCTCTTAATGCAATAAAAACCATAGTGATTATTAAAAGATGGCAGAAGGAAAGAATTAAAATAGTAAAATTGCTTAGCAAAGATTCTGTTTCATAATGCATTTCGATATAATTGGTATCATAATGTGTAATTAACAGTCTTTCTTTGAAGTATGAAGCTTAAGTTTGGTCGGAACAGGGCCCTCATAGGGCCTGGTGATGTCTGAATTCATTCCTGTAGTGGCACTTTAGAATCTGCACAGCCTATAGGCGGTTGCCACAGTCCTTGGCGTTACAGAAATGTGGACAAAGCATCCTTCAGCATTTGCGTAGCTGCCGCAGGTGCCCTGGTTTGTCAAGGGAGAGGGAGAAGACAGACTTCATCTGCCTGTGTGTCCACTTATGAGCTGGGTTTCCTGGGACTTGTAACTCCAAACCTGCTTGGTAGTTTCTTTGGGTCATTTTCTAGACTCACCCCCTATCCCGACCCTGTGGGCCTTGTGATGATGGGGAGCAAGAGTCCAAGGAAAAACACCGTGGGGGAGAGGGATGGCCCCTGATAGAGCTGGGAGCCTTATCTCCCATGTCTCACTCTGACTCAGTTGGCTTCTTCAAGTCTGGGAGACTAGAGCAGGCCAGAAAACACACATGTTGAGCAAGAACAAAGCAGGCAGAACTGGGCTGGTGGTAACCATTTCTTTGGCCATTTCTTTTGGTGTTCCTTTCTGTCATCCTTCAGTCCATACAGGCTCCTTCTTGAACACTGTGCTTCTCACCCCCTCCCCGAAGGGAGCCCTTAGGATCCAGCAGCAGGAGAGGTGGTGGTGAAGAGATTGCAGTGGTTGGGTGGGTGCTTTTTGTCACCCCCTTTGGTTTTCAAGTACCTCAGTGCCAGCCCAGGGGGAAGTTGCCTCCTAGTAAAGAAGTTGATGCCACAACCAGCCCACTGGAGCCCTGTAGAAGGAGTGAGGAAAACCATTCCTGCTTAAGAATTCAAGGACTCTTCTTAGGAAATAGAATTTAATAGCCTCCAATTCTCCTTTAAATCATCTCTAAATTCATCAAAGACAGTTTTTCTTTTTTGGGTGGTTTTGATCTTTGATCCTCCTGCCTCAGCTCCTCGAGTGCTGGTATCACAGCTGTGCGCTACCATGCTTCCTTATTTAATGATGATGGAACTGAGGCTGGGGCAGTGGTTCAGCAGCTCCTAGCACTTGCTCACACAAGGCTTGAGGTTCAGTCCCCAGCACCCTCACAGTAACCTCACCTTAACCTCACCGTAACTCACAAGCTATTGTAACCTCAGTTCTCCAGTTCCAGGGAATCTGCTGCCCTCTTCTGGCTTCCTTGGCAATGATAGCAATGCAGTACACATACATGCATGCAAGCAGACACTTGTAAACATAAAATCTTAAAAAACAGATGATGGAGCTGACCATGGAGATGGGGGTTTGCTGACCAGAAAGTCTAGCTGATTTTCTTGCAGTTAAATAATTTTTCTTTATCCCCCAGTTTTATAGATTACACACACACACACACACACACACACGCACACACACACACACACAGAGTATATGTATTTATATTTATGCATCTATGTTACATATGTTTTTCGAGACAGGGTTTCTCCGGCCCCTAACTCACAGAGATCCACCTGCCTCTGCCTCCCGAGTGCTGGGATGAAAGGCGTGCGCCACCACCGCCTGGCTAAACCCTTACTTTTTAACATGATTGTTTCTCTCTCTAATTTCCTTCTAGATCTTTTTGTTTGCCCTTTGTTTCTGATGATGCTGTCCATCATGCCTTTCGCGTTTTGTCTTCACAAGGTTTTGGTGAGCCGTCTTCCATGGTTCAGCCACTGCTGTAGTGCCTGCCACTGTAACCAAAGTTGTTCTTTCTCCTCCTTCTCATTTGGGTGGATGATGATTTCCCAGTGTTGTGTCGAGCCTGTTTGGAACATACGAATGGACATCATCTATGCTGTTGTGCTTTCGTACCAGTGTGATGTGAAATAGAGGTCAGCAGGGTGTGGTACTGTGATACTCTGATAGTTTTTCTGATCACTGAGGAAGAACTTACATGACTACTGGGTGAGTAGCACATACAGTGCTGATACACTGAAGAAAGGGATGATTTCTGTGCTGTGTGGGACACAGCAGGACAGGTTCAAAGGCATGAGTTTCATCATGCCAGTCAGAAATATGCACAAATTACTTAATGATGGGGTTTTCCATTTAGTATTTTTGGACTGTGATTTCTGGAGCCATGGAAGGTGAAACATTTGTCCAGAGAGAATTCCTGTATGTCTTTCTTATTTCCTTTGGTATCTCTGTTTCTTCCTATTTACATTTAATCATTGCCTTGTTTTCACTCGGTGATGTCCATAAATACTGCTTTTACTTATTTAGTCCATGGTGAAATGATTAGGAGAGGTTTCATGTGGAGGCTCAGCATTCCCCCTGGAAGCTATCGTTAGCTAGTCTGCCCACAGGACAGATGTGATTGGGCTGCTTGTGTCTTGAGTGGCTGTCTGGGTCAGGAGGCCCCTTTAACCAGAACTTAGCTGACTGCACCAGGCGGCACCCGGAGGGTTCATTTCTTTTTTCAGCTGCAGGAATTTCAGTGAATGGTGGGCTTAAACAACGGCCACAAAACCATGAAATCAACGTCCAATGAACACAAGCCCCAGACGGAAGTGACGAAGGCCCGTTTGCCCTTCTCTTTTCTTGAGTGCACTCATTTCTTTGGATCAGAGAGAACAGCTATTAGAATTGAGTAGCCACTTTCAACTCAGGAAGTAAGGGATGGTGGTCTTCAATCGCTCTTTGGATTTTACAAGGAATTGGAATATTCTAGGCTTCGTTAAGGTCTTTGGGTGATGCTGAGGTGGCCTGAGATTTTGGCCAGATGGGCTGTGATGGGAGCAGCATTTGCTATGATGAAATTTTGTGCAGTCACTAAAGGTGTGTGTCCCTTGTGTTGGAATTACAGACAACATTAAGGAGAGGTAGGAGATGCTGAAAACTCTCTAGATTTACCAGATTATCTACCACAGAGTTTACCTTACATGAAAGAGCCCCTTGGGGCGAATGCTGCTCTTTCTTTATTCTTTTTTCTTTTTTTTTGGTTTTTTTTCGAGACAGGGTTTCTCTGTGTAGCTTTGGCGCCTTTCTTGGAACTCACTTGGTAGCCCAGGCTGGCCTCGAACTCACAGAGATCCGCCTGCCTCTGCCTCCCTGGCCACCACCGCCCGGCTGAATGCTGCTCTTTCTTCAGCAAAAGAAAGGGGAATGTATTATTAGTAAAAGTTAAAGAACATTCTAGAAGCTGGGTGGTGGTGATACATGCCTTTAATCCCAGCACTCAGGAGACAGAGGCTGGTGGATCTCTGTGAGTTCAAGGCCAACCTGGTCTACAGAGACAGTTCCAGGACAGCCAAGGCCACACTAAGAAACCGTGTCTCAGAAATGTGCGTACGCGCTCACACAAAAAGAACATTCTAGAACACTCTTCACTCTTTACTAAATGCTCCACAGAATGCTAAAGCCAATAGTGGCATAGTAATAAAGTGATTCCAGATTTTTCTTTTTATAGAAAACAAATACACAACAAATAAATACCCCCCCTCGCTAAAACAGAAGTTAGTGCTTGGAGTTTTAATATCTTGGTCTAGGTTGAGGTTTACTTATCAGTGCAGACCTTTCTTATTAGCTTGTGACATTTGAGGTTTCCTTCCTGCTGTTGGTGACATTTTCCACAGAAACACGCCCTACTGCTTGCTGATCTTGAAGTTGCCTATAGCAGTAGTGGCTGTCTGAGCACTTTCTTGCTTTTTTGAGAGGATGCTGAGTTGGTGGTTGTACGGGTTGAATTGACTCCCATCACTGTTTGCTGACCGGATGACACAGATCCCAGTATCACTTTCCTTGGGCTGACAGATGGTGCTGTAAGGAGAGATAAAGTATGAAATTAATATTATAGTAATTAGTCACTTTTATCCTGTTTTTTTTCCTGTTAAATCTCAAGAGTACAAGTATGGAATTTGTCAGAGGAGGAACTTTATACTTTTAAGCTATCATATTCCTTGAGATATACCATTCTTTCTTTGAAATATAATGCAATAAGAACGGGTGGAAAATCTTAGTGTAACGGTATCGATGGATTTTAAAGCAAGAAGCCGGTCCTCCGGTTGCCGTTTCCTTGTGTGGATGCAGACTCACTCAGCGCTACATTGTCCACAGCAGCAAAGCCATCGCAAACGAAACATTCTTAGTACCACCACTTAAGAGTGTATTGAAAGTGTGGGCTGGCTGCTGTTGGGACTTCCATGGGACAGCTTATCTTTAGTGCTGTTCATACAAACACAGGTCTGGTTGTGGGGAGCAGCAGAAGTTAGAGCTGATTTTCATGAAGTTTTTCATGTAATGAAATCTCATCAATTTCAATTCTTCTGGCTGTTTTCACTGGAGACCGAGGAGGGTCCAAGGATGAACAGCTTAGAGAGCCTGTGGTTTGGCCTTGGCTTCTTCTTGGCTTGTGGGAGGCCGCATCCCGTGAGGTCCAGCTTTTATGAAATCTGTTCTAAATGACTTGAATGGGAGCCAGTGCCGTCTATGTTTTCCATTATGTAACCAGTCAGATTTATGTTGCATACAATGAATTTCAAATCCCAGTTTTTAGGGGATTTCAGAGAGGGATAGGGATACTCTTAGCTTCCTGGGGAACGAAACTTTGGAAAGCCACTATGGTTCCAGGATCATTTTATAAACCACAGCTATAAAATATGATTGTTTGAAAACTGATGGACCACAGGAGTCTTCTATTTGGAGGTGCCTGTTGCAACAATATGTGATTGTGGGTCAGGTGACTTCTCTCTCTTTTTTTTGTTTCATGTATTTATTATAGTATGTATGTGTGTGTACATGTATGTGTTTGCATGTACATACATACATACCAGTGCATACTGTGGGGAACATATAGAGTTAACAGATCAACTTTCATGAGTCAGTTCTCTCCTTCCAGGCTGTGGGATTGGTCATCAGGTTTAACAGAAGCATCTTTTCCCACTTAGTCATTTCTCCAGCTTGAATGTTAAATTATTTATTTACTGTGCACTGGTATTTCCCCTGTGTAAGGGTGTTGGGTCCCCTGATACTGTGCTTGCGGGCAGTGGTGAGCCACAGTGTGGGTGCTGGCAATTAAACCCGGGTCCTCTGGGAGAACAGTCACTGCTCTTAACCGCTGAGCCATCTCTCCAGCCCCCTTGAATGTGATTTCTAATGACAGTATTTAAACTGGTCCTTGGGGTTGGCGAGATGGCACAGTGGGTAAAGGTGCTTCTCATTCAAGCCTGCTGACCTGAGTTTGGCTCCTGGAACCCATGTGAAGGGGGAAAGAGAGAATTGATTCCACAGCACTATCTTCTGACTTCCACATGTGCGCTTTACCTCATGCTCCATCCCCTACTACTGAATTTTAAAATAGTATTTGAAAAACACAATCCTCAGTCACAGTGACGTGGACGTATTGGCCTATAGAGGCAGCAGCCAGTTCTAAAGAGCTCTGTGTGCGTTGGCGTATCTTCAGCTCTCCAAGGTAATTGCTCTGAGATTAGTTCTCCCCACTTCTCCTGGTTTCATAGTATCTGTGGAGCAAGCAGGCCCTGAAGTCCTGTTCATTTTCTCTTGCTTGTCGCGAGAAGGCCTGATTATTCATTCCTAATGACCGTAGTAGTTAGGGGCTATCCAGGCCTGGCCATGTCCTTCACAGCCCCCTTGGTAACCCATTCTTTTCCAACTTTTCTTCCTTTTCCTTTTCAGTTAGAGCTGTGAGATGAAAGGGGAGCATCCATGTCTTCCACTTTTTAGGCAATTGTGACTTCTGATGTCACTGCTCCAAAGCAATTAACTGTGACTTTTAATCCTGAGGATCAGGTATGTATGTTGTGATATATTTGAAGAATCTCAGAGTCCAACTTCACAAAGACTCTGTCCTTGACCACACTGGAGTCAGGCTCTATTTGCCTGTTTGCCTATAGGCTTTGGCTTTGACCCAGGCCTCTCTTTGCCTGCCCTGTCTCAGTCTTAGCAAAGAATCCTGCAATGTTGCCCACTCTACCCTCCTTGATAGCTGATCAAGTTGCTCATCCTGCACCTTTGACCTTTAAGCACAAGTGGTTTTTAGCCATTCCTAATAAAAATTAGGCCACTTGAGCAAGAGTCCTTGTCTTTGTTAGGGTTTTCAGTGCTATGAAGAGACACCATGACCACAGCAACTCTTATAAAGAAAACATTTAATTGAGGGGGCTTGCTTACAGTCTCAGAGGTTCAGTCCATTATCATCGTGATGGGGAGCATGGTGGTGAGTAGGCAGATGTGGTGCTAGAGCTGAGAGTGCTACATCTTGCAGGCAACAGGAAATAGACTGATAGTCACACTGATGGAAGCTTGAGCAAAAGAGACCTCAAAGTCCACCCCCACAGTGACACACTTCCTCCAACAAGACTACACTTCCTAATAGTGCCACTCCATTTAGGGACCATTTTCTTTCAAACCACCACAGTCCTCTGACTTTTGAAGTTTCCTTTTAGTAATTCCCTGTACCCCATCCCTTGTCTGTAGATCCACACTTACTCTTGCTGGATTCAGGACTGAGCTAACCCCTAACCTCGTCAGTCTCAATACCTGTATTTTACTTTTCTTTAATCATATCTTTCAGAATAATATTTTTTTAAAGGAAGATCCATGTTCTTCCTTGGTATGTCCAAAGTAGCACCCTGTGCATTTATTAGGAAAGATTGACTCCTAAATCAAAGTTCAAAATATATTGGCTTAACTAAACAGAAAGTTATTTCTTTTCTATATCAAGTTGTCTCCTACATGGTAATTTTGGAACCCAGGCTCTTTCCACATTGTGGCTCTGCCATCTCTAATCTAATCCAAATTCACCATATACATTTTTTTCTATGCGTGTTTCCTTAGCTAGAGATTAACCACAGGAACATGAACCTACAACAACTGGGAAGTTGTAGGCTAGGGTGCTGTTCATTATTTTGTAAATGTTGCATTTTAAACAAGTGTTACATATGCTTGCAATGCAGATTACTTAATATCTCAGTCTTTTGTGTCATGTTTGCCAAGTGTCCCTTCAATTGTGATGCTCCATGCACATGACATGCTGATTTTTTTTAATCCTGAAAAAAAATTGAGCAACTCCTTTCATACAGAAAAGAGAAGTTGAACAAAGAAATCACATCTGATTTTTTGTCCTCATCCTTAGTTTACAAAAGCATGGTGACTTTTTCAGGGTGCTGATTTGGCGGTCAGTGGTACCATGATCATCGTGTTGCAGTGTTTCTGCTTTGGTAGGACAGTGATTGTCTTATCACTCTTTAACGGAACCTTGATGGCCTTATGGGGCTTCGTCCCTTGGTGCTTCATGAGGTTCTTGGAATTGGAACACTGATCATAAGGACATCCGTGTTTCTTTCCTTAGTTCTAGCCCCAGTGGACAGTTGGCAATTTCATCTGTCTCTTGTAGCCTATTGAATACACAAGGCTTTTCTTAAGTTCCTCTGCTTAGAATCATTCATCTGGGACCAGGACAGCTCTGAGAGCATCTGTTACTCATTGCCCCCTCCCCTAGACAGGGTTTCTCTGTAGCCCTGGCGGGCTTGGAACTATCTCTATAGACCAGGCTATCCTTTGAACTCACAGAGATCCACTTGCTTCTGCCTCCTGAGTGCTGGGATTAAAGGCATACACCACCATGCCCGGCTTGTTACTCACTTTCAAATTTAATTAATAGTTTGATTATTGATTTATTGATTGATTGGTTTGAGTGTGTGTGTGTGTTAGTGTTATTGTGAACATATGCAAATCCATGCATGCCACTGTGTGTGTGTGTGTGTGTGTATGTGTGTGTGTGTGTGTGTGTGTGTAGGTCAGAGGGCAACTCTAGGAGCTGATTCTTTCCTGCTACATTGTGGGATCTGGGACTTGAACTTAGGTCATCAGTCTCTGGGCAAGGACCTCAGCTCACTGAGCCATCTCACAGGCCCTGTTGTTTACTTTTAAAGCAAGGATTGGGTTGATTTGGTTTCAAGAACGGGGCTGTATTCAGACTTGTGGGATGGGGAGGGAAGGAGGCCAGTGATGTGCTCCTCAGTTTTCCTTGTTTCTACAGGACTTAGGATAGTTTGGACCTACTGCAACATGAATTTCTAAAGGTCTTGTAATAAAAAATTCCACTGCCAGATATTGGGGTAAATGCTGAAAGATCAGAGAGACAAAGGAATAAGTCACATCTTACCTCTAGGACTCCTCAGCCTGAAAAAGCCTCAACAGACAGGCCTCTAGCCTAATGAGCTTCCTCAGCTGAAAAGGCTTCTAGTTCCTGTCTCCTCACACCTTATATACCTTTTTCCGCCCAGCCATTAAAGGCGTGTGTGCTTCCCAAGTACTGGGATTAAAGGTGTGTGCCACCAGTGTCTGCCTCTGTTTCTCTCCTAGACTGGGTCAATCTCATGTAGTCCAAGATGGCTTTGAACTCACAGAGATCTAGACAGATCTCTACCTCCTGAGTGTTAGGATTAAAGGTGTGTGCCACCACTGCCTGACTTCTATGTTTAATCTAGTGGCTTGTTCTGTTCTCTGATCTTCAGACAAGCTTTATTTGATACACAATATATCACCAGAGCCTACAGCAGATAGAATTTGAGCAAATTGAATGGGAAGGGAAAACAATACTGGACTGTGAATACTTAGCCTTCTCATGAGACTTTTGTTAAGCTCCTGACTCAACACTGTCTGTTGCTAAGCTACAGACAAATACGGCACAGGCTGGCGGATGCTACATTGAACATGGCTCTGATAGTAAGTAATGATGGTTGTAGAATTCTTACTACATATGATTTCTGTTCCCATCTCATCTCTTCCTCTTAATGACATTAGGAGGTATAAATACTGTTTTATCTCCATTTTATCCAGTGAGGGAAACTGAGGTATAGAGAAGTCTGGTAGCTCCAAGAGTATGTTGCATGTGGTCACCTCCCCGTTGATAGTCTGAGTGATAGGGTTTTGTCCTACCCAAGTCTGATTGGTTCTGCTTTAGCCATTGCCTCTTGGACAATTCGTACTTCAGGGAGAGAGACACCGCACTCTCTCCTTACACATAGATTACATGTCTTAGAGGAAACTGCTTCTGCTTTCCTGCATGGTGATTATGGTTTCTGGGTTAGCACTCTGCTGTCAGCTGTGTGAGGATGTGGGTAAAGTCAGCTCTCTTTTCTTAGTTCCCTTTGATGGTGTACTGTGCGCGCCGATAAAATAGGGAGCTTATGCATGCTAATCACTTGTCAACTGCAGTTCTTTTGGGGATCTTTTCATGGGCTCTTACCAGTAAAAAGTATCTTAAATAACTGAATGCTTTGAAAGTTTGTGGTCCTCTTCTTCTGAGGTCAAGAGAAGGTGATGTTGGATATCATTGAGGCAAAGTCATGATGCCAACCCCCCTTGTCCACCAGCTGTTTCTTAGAAGTTAATGGAGACAGAACACGACTTGGGTGGATATTGTTTGTTCATGCAGTGAGAGCTTGGCTCCACAGTGGTGGTTTGGGGAGATGATGTGTGAACTGTGTGTCAGAGGTGGTCTTTAGGTTGATTGAGGCATACCTGTGAATTATTTTATATTGTATACATTGTAATTCCTGGATTGAGTTGTGGTTACCGCCTCATGTCAGGTTTCTGCTCCAATGGGGGTCCCATATTTTGGTCTCCAAAACAATAGAACTGTGAGCTAAATAACCTTTTTTCCCCCTAATTTCTGTTTTCCCTTTTGTTGGTGGGTGCCTGCATTAAGCTTAGGACCTGATCCATGGTAGGCCAATGTTTGACCACTGAGCCAACCTGAAACCTCTTTACCTTACAAAACTAGCCTGACCCAGGTCTTTGACTATGCTAACTCAAGCCTGGCTGTTATATTACTCTTCTCCAAATCGTGGCAGACATCACTCTCCACCACACCACTTTTCCTTGGACAGGGCATCAGGTGAGTTATCATATTGATTCAAAATTAATTGTCCTAGTTGACTGTGTTTTTGTCCTTTTATAAAAGAAGTGAACAGTCTGGATCAGAGTCTCCCAACTGGAGATAGACAGTGCTATTGTGGAGCTGTTCCTCTACAAACTGACTGGACACTGGAGGGAGAGGCTTGACTGCCTACCTCCATGTGCTTAGGGCATCATTACTAAAGTGCATCTACTTGGTCTGCTCAGGTTCATCTACATGTGAAGAATGAGTGAATTCAGAAAAGAAGGTTAGTTCTTTTAGCAAGGACACTTTGTTCATTTACCAATTATAGATGGTCATGGTCTTTGATGGTTCTGTGTTAGCAATATTTATTTATTTCTTTTATTTTTATACTTAATGATCATCAACAAGTGATAGAAATCCAGCAGGAATCATACTTGGGGTTTTGAATGTGCTTCTTTTCCTGACCTGGCAATACACCATCTGAATTTCTCTCTGGATACTGAGCAGTGGCAGTGAGCTGCAGTTCCCAGTTAGGCCCGCAGTCACGAGAGGAAACAGCTGGTACTCTGCAGCATGCGGTGTTGCTAAGCGACACTATCTGGTAGGTGGGGGAATCAAGAGCATTTTCAACCTAATATGTTTTTGACTCATTACATTTTAAAGTTTTTATTTATTTTGTGGGCGCACGTGTCAGTCTATAGTTGAGCACCTGCTACAGTGTGGATGTGGTCAGAGAATAGTTTGTGGGAGCCAGTTCTCCCCTTCTACTATGTGGGTAAAACTCAGGTCGTCAGCTTGGGCAACAAGCACCTTTATCTGCAGAGCCATCTCACTGGCCCAGGATATTTTGGACTTATGATTGCTTTAGTAGGATCTAACTACAGTATAATTTGAGTAAAATATGTAATTAATTAAGTGGTTCTTCACTGTGTGCTTACTGTGTGCCAGGCTAGAAGCCATTTGTTAAGGAAACTGTCCTCCCTGGAACATGGCAGAGAATCAGGAAGGGCTGTTAGGAGAGGATATGGGGGAGATGTCACAGACTCTCACTGGGTGAACTATTGCTGTAGTTAGGTAAACACTAACTATGTAAGAAGCAAGGAAATTAGATCCATCAATAGAACATTGAATTCCAAGAGTTTCCATTTGGCATCAAATAAGTGGCCATGTTTGGAACTCTCTTCATCGTACTGCTGTCAAATGCAGGGTAGTGAGCCGTTGATTTTAGCTCCAACTATGTGACTCTGGACCATCACAGGGTTCTGCCTGGATGTCCCTTCTCACCTCTCAGCCCCAAGTCTTGATGATGAGGATCTTGGCTTAATTTCAGGCCTCATCTCTTTTGTTTCCAGGCTGCCAGGGACCACTGTCCTGAGCGCCGGGTTGTTCGGTGTCTGAAGGGAATTCTGTCCAATATTGTGTCCAGTCTTAACTGTCTCCTGTAGGACTCTATATCTGACCCTTACTTATCCTGGATGAATATGGAGGTTCTATAAAATATTTTACAGAACTTTGTTAATGTTAAACAATTTTAGGAAAAAGGTGAAAAGATTTGGACAGTTAGAAACATGAAGCCTCAGTTCCCCGGTGATTTCACAGCTGAGGACTAGAACCACTCCCTGCCACGTTCATCAGTCATCACATCTGTCAATTCAGAATAGAAGTCAATTATCACCTTCGTCGTAAAGCATAATTGAAGTCTCTCTTCTCAGCTGTCAGGGGATCAGCTCGCTCCTTATTTATTTATTAATTAATATTTGCTGCCTGTTCTTATGTTCTGAGAAACCGTTCTAAAAGAAAAGGCTGGGTTTTTCAGAGTTTGGTATGTTTACCATGTCTCCTCATGGCAAGAATAGACTGTAAAACACAATTGCAGCTGATGGAGCAATCAACTAGCTCAGTCTATTTGCAGAGGTTGTGTTTGGCAGCGGTGTGAAACAGACACATTAGTTTTCTTTCCCTACACTCAGTTTGCACCCTCTAATGGCTTGGATGCTAATTTGGGATTACAGCACATTCCAGAAGGTTTTGGTTTGAAAGAGCAAAGTAAATTTAGTTCTTATGTAAAGCCTCTAATGAGACCAATAACTATAACTGATGGTCTTCTTCCTGATAAAGGTTTTTTTGTTTTCTGGAGGCCAAGGTCAAATGTGAAAGACATGTGGGCTGTCTTGGCAATTTCTCGAGCAGGTACAACTTCCATTGCTTATTTACCTACCTTATGCTGTTTGAGGACATGGGCAGAAGAGAGTCAGAGGGGAAGGCTGAAGGGTCTTAATTCAGTGCTGGATGAAGCCGTACTCAGATGGTAGCTTGTGATGTGTGCTTCCCCGGAAGCCTCAGCTGGCGTTCTTTATCAGTGAGGCAGAGGTATCTGATCAGATCACTGTCACTCCTCAGTGACAGGAGGAACTGAGACAAATTAAAATCTGATCCCATGATACAGCATTTAAGGCTTAACTCCAAATTCCTTCCCAGCCACGTCACCATCATGCCTTGTATTTCGGCTATCAGGCAGGAGTATGTTGCAGGGATATGGGTATGGCCCTTATTTCATAGACTCTGTTCCTACTGTCCCCCCAGGGAATAGTTGGCCTTCCTCGCTCAAGCCATTCATGCTGGGATGCCCTTCCACCTAGACAAGTGGAATGGCCTCTGTTCTTCAAGTTTCCTCACAAGCTGGCTGGAGGGTGTGTCTGGGAAGGTGGAGCTCCCTGTTATGGGAAGTCATTTACAAACCTAAAGCTCTTTGCTTGTGTAAGGGAGGAGAGGAACAGAGTAGAGAATATAAAAGTGGATTTGGGGAAGGGATTCTGACTTTCAGCAGACAGAAGCTGGGAACAAAATACTATTCGTGTCTTCTCTGTTTTCTTCCTTTTGTGCCTTTATTTGCCTTAGCCTGGAACAACAGAGAGTGTTTGATGGTTGTATGTAATACGTTTATAAAGATCCCATACGAAAAAGGGGGTGTCAGGTTCATGACATTTTTATTCTGTATTTATTGAGGGGAGGTCCCTGATTTCACAGGGGTCTGGCCAAGGAAAAAGGTGGCGCATTTAAGTGATGTAAGCTGTCCTATCATTTGTGAGCTGTGTGTTCATCTTAGTAAGTACAATAAAAACAGCTTAAAAACAACTCAGTTATCCCTGACAACCCTGAGCTCAGGGTATGCACTGGTCCTGGCATGTAAGGATGAAGGCCTCCCCTCTAAGAGTGTCAGGTCCAGTTCAGGGATTCTAGTAGCGTGTCCGCATCAGCATGTGACAGCCTGTTGCAAGTATGCATGCTGGGCCCCATTGCAGCTCCTGCCAGGGAGAACGGCCTCATGGCAGAGCCACTCCAGGGTAGGGCCCAGTAACTGGAATCCTTTCTCTTTGCTCAATAAGTAATCGAAGTCTTAAGATCTCCTACTGGAGAGAGATGCACTAGGTAGATCTTGGTAAGAGCTGCAGAAAAGTTTGCCTGTGCATCTGAGCCTTTGTGGTAACTGTGGAAATGACGTTCTGGGCAGCAGAGAGTAGGTAGGCTGAGTGCAAGTTAAATGGTGACTTAAATGGTGACTTGTTCTGCAGATGGATAAGGTGAGGGGGGGAGAAGGAGAGTAGTAAGCAATGAAAGGACTTGGTCACTCAGCGTCACAGTGGTAGCTACTGTCATTGTATTCTTACTACCGTCATCTCTATGATGAGCGTAGCTGGCAAGACTAGTGTCATACTGAGACATTTGGCTTTGCTCCTGGAAATAACCAGAAAATGTCTTAAGTATTTAAGTTAAGTACACCCAGTTGTTTTTTTGAATATACAAAAACCACAGCCTGGCGGTTGCCTAAAGGCTTCTAGGTCCCTGTTTTAAGTGGTAAAAAAGGCCACTGAGTTTTGTACCTGCCCTGCCCCACTTGGGCCAAACTGGGCCTTGTCCAAAGTGCCACCAAGAGGAACACTGGTGAGCTGACTGTCTTCGTGCACCTTTGTGGCATGGGAGCATCAAACTATAACCTCCTAGGCTTGACTATGGGTTCACAGGGAGCCTGTGATAGCTATTATAACATGGAACAATCCATCTCCTTCCCTTTGGATACTGGAGCCACTTACTCAGTCCTGAAGGAGTTTTGGGGTCCACCTCTCCTCATTTCCCTATTGTCGGGATGGGGGGGATAGCCTTACCCACCTCACCAGACCCCACCACTTAACTGTAGTTTCATGGGTATCCCTCTCACCCACACATTTTCAGTTGTGCCAATCTGCCCTGGGCCCCTAATGGGAAGAGATTTTCTAGCCAAGAGAGGAGCTTTATTTCATTTGCTCCCCCCATGTACCTTACTCCAGACCTGTCAGCAGAGCCTCTTCTCCTCCTCATGCACAGTGTGCCACAGACAGGACCCTGCTCTCTTAAATTCCTGAGGACACCAGGATCCACTGCTTTGTCATGAGGTCCCAACCCATAAGCTTTTCCTTCTTGGTTCCCTCTCCTAATTAACTACTCAGTTAATTGTTACAGGGCCACCATACAGCTGGAGGACGAAAAACCACCAGACACATCCAGGCAGTAAGAAACAGTAACAGTTCAAAGGTATTTACACCCCCAGACCAAAAAGGGTCTGGGCTGCTTCCTAACATGTTCAAATTTTTTTTTAAGCTCCAGAAACCAGCGTGAATTCATCTGGACAAAATGAATCTGCTTCAGAATAAGTATAACCAGTAAACTTTCCTGGTCCCGGGATCCCCTCCCTCACCCTGGGACCACCCCCCAAGGTAAAACCTTTTTTTCTAAGCTTTTCTCTGTCTCACCAGCACTCTCTCAGATACAAGCAGCCAGAGTCCCAAGAAAGATGGACAGACCCAAAGCAGCAGACAACCATCCACCACATCAGGACATCCTGGCTACTTCAGAAGCCCCCTTCCCTACCCCTGAGAGTTAACCGACGCCCAAGTCAGCTGGGAGCAGTTCTTGGGAGACACAACTCTCCTATTCCTGTTCACGCTCCTTTTTTTTTAATGATAAACAAAGATTCTGGCATGTTGGAGTTCCTGGCCTCTGCACTTGTGCAGTTCAGTAGCCAAGCAAGGGGTGTAATTCGCACACAATGTGATGGTGCATGTCCAAGGGAATCCCTACCCCTTCCTCCCCTCTTCTTTTCTCCTTTTCTTTCTTCTTCTCTTTGCATTCTCTCCCTCTCTCTCTGTCTCTATCTCTGTCTCTATCTCTGTCTCTCCCTCTCCCCCTCTCCCTCTTCCTCTCTCACTCACTCTCTCCTTACCCCCCATCTCTCTCAGGCCTGGCCATGTTCTTTCTGCCCTCCCCCCCCCAATCAAAGTCTGACACTGGGTTTTGTCCTGCCTTGTGACCTTTTCTCACACGGTAACCACAGCGCTGCAAACTAACACACTGTGTTCTTCACCTTTAATATCATGTATTACTGTTGATTTATCCTGTTCTTTAAGATGACGGACTGGGGTGTGTGTGTGTGTGTGTGTGTGTGTGTGTGTGTGTGTGTGTAATTAAATCATCGTTGTAACAAAGAATGCTGCGGGATGTGTGTGAGTCAACCCATGAAGGAGTCATTTACTACATTTCATAATAGATAAACCACTCTGCCCTGTTGTGGGCACTTATTAATGATAACAGTGAAATTATAAGGATAATTAGTACACACACACATACACACACACACACCACACACACAGTATTATTAATAACCATCATTTATTTTATAGAGAAATTTAGTATATTTAATGTTTTAAACATTTATTCATTGGGGGGATTGTATATACACTCATTTGTTTCACAGTACTGAGCCATCTCATTGGCTCCTGGGATCCCCCCCCCCACAAAGACAAATTTTTAATGATCTTGTTAAATAACACACGGAGCCAGAGATAGGGGTGAAAGTCTGACAGAGATCAGAGGAAATAGGAACAGCCATCAGCCTCACCTCACAAAGATGCTGCCTCCAAAAGAAGGACATCTGACTTCCTATATTTCCATGTCTATATTCTCTTCTGTTCTGTTCTCCCATTGGCTCTTTCAGCCTAGCTACATCACTTCCTCCTATCGCCCATCTCTGTCACTTCTTGTCTGTCTGTATAGACCTCGAGAACTCTATGGTTGATGCTGGGATTAAAGGCGTGTGTCTCCACACTTGACTTTGTTCCTAGTGTGACCTGGAACTCAGACATCCAGACAGACCCTGCCTGCTAGGTGATAGGATTAAGGGAGTATGCTAACATTGCAAGACTAGTGGCTGACCTTTTTCCCCTGATCCTCAGATAAATTTTATTGGGGTACATAGATAAAATACCACCCCCCCAACCTTGGTTTTTCCAGACAGAGTTTCTCTGTATAGCCCTGGCTGTCCTGGAACTCTTTCTGTAGACCAGGCTGGCCTTGAACTCCACAGAAACCTGCCTGCTTCTGCCTCCTGAGTGCCGAGATTAAAGGCGTGTGCCACCGCTGCCTGGCTTGGGATGGCTTTTGATGACAGAGAACCAGTTTTTGGCTTTCCCCTTAAGCTCTGCCAAGGTTGTATATAACTTCGGGTGATGTCCTTTAACTTTGAAAACATGGTGTGCATTTTAAATTTCTCTGTCTGTTTATTCCTCTGAAACGTGGGCCTGGTGGTTTCAGGCCCTGGGCCCTTACGAACCTCTTTTCCTTCATGCTGATGGCTGTCTTCTCTAGGGGTCTTCACTAGGAACTGGCATGGAAGCATGAATTTCATGGACATGGAGGTCAGAAGAGCCTGTTGTCCTTGTGTCCCCACTAGTTTTATGTCAGCTGGGCATACAAGCTAGAGTCATCTGAAGAAAAGGGGCCTCGGTTGAGAAAACCTCCACAAGATCCCTCTGGAGGGCATTTTCTCCACTGATGGGGGAGGTTGCAGCACGGCGAGCAGACATACGGTGGACTAGCATCTGCATGGTGAGGAGCAAAGCTCTAGAGAAAGAGTGAGGGAGATAAAGTGTGCAGAGGAGCCCGCCCAGAAAAGAGGAAGAAAGGAGGAAGGGTTATAGTTTTCTTAATAATCTAGGGAAGTGTAGTATCTCATTAAAAGACTAATTATTCCACTCATCTTTTTAGCATGACTTGAAGATGAGCCTGCCTTCTAGAGTGGGGTCAGGGCATGTTGTTCTTGGTCTCTTTATCCTGTGATTGACCCGGTCCAACTGGAAGGTTAGATCTCTGCCCAGTTCAGAGGGTCTGTTCTCTTGGTCATAAGGAATTTTCTCTTAATGGGCCTTTACTGCTATTCCACCATTAACAAAAATCAAGCTTACCTCTTAATAAGCTATAATAAAAATCTGATAGATGTGTTTTGTAACCCAACCTAAAACAAGCTGAAATGTATTGGAGTGGGTGTGCTGAGCTCTGAAAACAAAGTGCTTCCTTGCTGCCCAGGTCTTTTTCTGTGAATGTGGCTGCTTCTGTGAGGAAAGGAATTGAAACATTTTAAAGATTATTATTATTTTAATTAGTGTGTGTGTATGCCATAGCATGCATGTGAAGGTCAGAGGACAATTTTCAGGAGTTGGTTCTCTGTACTATGGGCTCCAGCGATCAAATGCTGACATCTCCTCTGTCTGTCTAAAACAGTGTCTCGTGCTATGACCCACCTGGGCTGGAATACATTGTGTAGCCCACACTTACAGAACTTACAAATTCATGGCAATCCTTCTGCCTCAGCCTCATGAGTGCTGAGATTACAGACATGAACCACCAGCGCCGGCTCTGAGGGGAAAGGATTTTGTATGAGTTCTTTTCAGATAACTCCAAAGTGTCCTAGTGTGGTCTCTTGCACTCATGTTGTACCATTGTGCCCTGGGCACTTTTTACAGATGCACACCTTGAGGTCCCTCTGGAGCAGCCAGACAGATTTAGCAAGTTCACTGGTCTCCTGACTGATTCTTAGGTGCCCTCAGTCTGAGGGACCATGTGACCTNCTGTGTGCCCAATGCCTGGCATCTGGTGCTGTGGATCACTTACCTCCCCCGGCCTGGCGTCGCTGGCCTCCATTTTATTCATCTGAGTACTGATCGAGCTTGCTGATTTCATTAAAATGCCCTACATTCCTTAGAAGCCCTGGCTTGGACTCCATGTGTGGTGTGGCACAGAAGGTCCTACTGTTTCTCACCGAACACCACTGGCTTCAGGGAGGGGCTGCGTGGGCAAGTGTTCAGGTTGGGAGTTACGAGATTTGAGTTTGGATCGTTTAAAAAAAATCATTTATTTTTAATTGCAATAAAATGCCCTTAACAGAAAGTTCATTGTTGGAGCCACACGTTTAAAGGGCACAGAGTAGTGATGCACATTTACGTTGTGGTAGGGACAGTCCCAGCACACTGGGCATCTCCTCACATCTGTAAGTGTCTTTTCCCCATTAACTTCCCTTTTCCTCTCCCCCAGCTCTGCCCTTCCACCTGCTGTCTCTGGATCTCACTGTTGTAGAAACCTCATAGAAATGAAATCTCATGGGATTTCTCTTCATGACTGGCTTACACTATTTAGCATAATGGCTTGAGTGTCATCTATGTCCTCACATGATAGAACTGCCTGCCTCTGTCATGCTCATCCCTAGTCTGGTGAATGCATGTCACACTTCTTTTCATGGCTGGCTGCTCTGCCAGCCCTGCCCTGCCCACCGGCTGCTGCGATTGTGATCCCTGGTGCTTGAGTGAGTTGGGTCTTAAGCTCCAGCAGACTGGGTCTGAGTCCTGATCTTAGTCACTGAACCTGTGGGTCTTGGTTTAAGGTTCCTTCTAGAGAAGTTTTCTAGCATGGGCAAGTTCCTGGGTTTGATCCACAAGAGCCCCACGTTTCCCTAAAGAACCCCCAAATGACCACTAAGGCAGCTGCCCCCAGCCTTTCCTCTCTAGTTACCTCCCGGCTACTGAATAAAGTCAAATCTGCGGCTGAGAAAGTTAGTGGAGTGCTCTGTCCTGTGGCTCACAGTGGGTGGATATGGGGATGGGTGGTCTACCCCTCTAGAGGGTACCAGAATGTTCTGGATGGGGCTGTCTGCAAGCACGGATGCTGAAGGTATGAGCGCAAGTAGAGCGGGAGCCTGAGGAAGACACTGTATGCTAGGCTGTTCTTTGAGATTCATGGAACCAAGAGGATTGGAGATTAGGAGTCGGCAGGAGGGAGCTGAGTTGTATAAACTTCTGAAGCCTACACTTATAGTGAGAGAGAAAGAGCGATGCATCCCATGTTGCCTGGTAAATAGATGTGAGACTGTGGACACAAGTCTTATAGCTTTAGAGTTGTTTTCATCATCTTTCATCCATACTAAGATTTTTACCTAAGTTGGCTAAGCATGTAGCTGGTGAGGTCCATTGCCATCATTCTGACCTTCCTGTTAAGTGTTTACTTGTGTTGCATTTTGATTGAGGTTTTAAGTTTTGTTTGTTTGTTTGTTTGTTTTTTTATTGGTTACAGGGTTTCTCTGTGTAACAGCTCTGGCTCTCCTAGAACTCACTTTGTACACTAGGTTGGCTTGGAACTCAGATCTGCCTGCCTCTGCCTCCTGAGTGTCAGCACTGCCTAAACCTTGATTGAGGTTTTAAAATGTCTGTCTACAGTGAAATCGTGCCCATGGCCAAGCCATTGAGTATGGCTGTCACATAGTTACCTTTAGGAAGGTAAGTGACTTCATGCATTCTGACCCAGGATTATCCAGATTTCTTCCTTTATTCATCCACTACATTAGTGTCTCCTGTGCCTTTAGTTTCAAAACAGGTGCATTCTGACCCTCAAGCACCTCTTGAGGTGCAGATATTGGCAGGCTTCTCCCTCTTGGAGATTCAGCATTTGCAGCTGTGACTGAGGTTCCCTCCAAGCTTCCCTCTGGGCCTGTGGGACTCTTCTTCTCCTGTAGCCACTCGTTTGGAATTTCTGTAGATTCTAAAAGGATTATGTCAGTTTGATCAAGTTTGATCTTGGTTGGTCTAGTACTGGAGCATTTAACTTACCCTTCTTTGGAAATGGCTCCCTTGTGCCAGACCCAGGGCCCAGAGGAGCCCAAGGGCTGCCATTTGTAAATCTTTATTGTGGGAGCTTCAAGATTCTTGCTAGGGAGTGGCTATTTGCAGAAGTGTTGTTGAGTGTCTCTGCGACACTTGAGAGACACTCATGAGGTGTCACCTGGGAACCAAAGTGCAGCAGCTGATCCCTCAGACCGGATAAGCCTCATGATGTAACTTCTTTAAGGTCCATTCAAAAGACTCTTCCCCTGCCCAGGTGCTGTGCTGTGTTTCCTTCCTTGAATTTGTTAGGCAGACATCAACTGCAATTACCCTGTTTATTTGGTAACAGTTTTCTTTGTGCTCTTGTGTGTGTGTTTGAACTTGTTAAATTCTGGAAACTGACCCCACGAAGATGTTCAGTGGCTTGTCCCAGTGTTCAAGCCAGCCTGATCCCAGCATCTAGCTTCTAGCTCATGTGCCATGTGCTTGTCATGTCTTTGCTTCCAAGAGTGTAAACGTGGGGCTTGGATAGATGTTGCAGAGGTTGAGAGTGGTTGCTGCTTTTATAAAAGACCAGAGTTTGGTTTCCAGCACCCATATTGGGCTGGTCACAACTGCCTAAAACTCCATCTCCAAGGGATCTGATGCCCTCTTCTGGTGTACTGGGGAACTGCACTCATGTGCACCTTCTCCTATACACGCACACACATGCACACAATTAAAAATAAAGTAAATCTT
>LZPO01034855.1:537420-558218 GCA_001675575.1 Neotoma lepida
CACACAATTAAAAATAAAGTAAATCTTTGTGTGCACATTCTCCTATACATGCACACACACATGCACACAATTAAAAATAAAGTAAATCTTTGAAGCATTTTAAAAGCGTATAAGCTCAGTGGACCTTTGCTGTCTTGTTCAGTGGCATATCCCTAATGTCATGAGACTGGTTCACAGTAAATGCCCCAGTAAATGGTGAAAGAACGCAAAAGTGAGTGGTCAGGGAGATTTTTGTGAGGTGGTGATATCTGGGCTGCTGAATGAGGGAGAACCCAGGCAAAGGAAGGTCCAAGTGGATGGACAGTACATTTCTGGCAGAGGTCATAGTTGGTGTGAACTTAGGCATGATGGGATTGTGTGAGTTAGGGTTGCCAGGTGGAGAAACAGATGAACACTACCAACAACAACCAGGTGTTTCTGTGATGTACATGTCATCGGAGTCTGGGGTACATCTGGAACAGAGGCCTGGGTCTCTGCACACTAATGGCTTTACTGAATAATGTTGATGTCTGCCGACACTGAGAAACCCCTATCTGACAAATGAGAAAACTACTAGTAAGGATCTGTCATTCATTTCCTACTTCAGCATTCTCTGTGAGCATCCTGATGCCTGACACATTAGCCTGGTGGTGCTTTTAAAAATTAACACTAATTTGGTGGCTTAAAATGACAGAATTTTGTTCTCTTAGTTCTGCCAAAAGTCCAGTGTCAAGGGCCCTCTGAAGGATCAAGGGAGGAGTCCTTATGTCCTTTTCCACCCCCATCCATTCCCAGCATTCCTTGGATTGCAGTGGCATCAGCCCCTGTCTCCCTTCCATGTGTTTGTCATGTCATCAGGCTGTTACTTCCTGAGTCAGGACCCACTCTTATCCACGTTGGCCTCATCTTAAGCAATTCACACCCCCAAGGATCCCATTTTCCAATAAAATCATATTCTGTTGTTCCATGGAAGCATGGATCTTAGAGGCAGACACTGTTCTGTTTGTTTCATAGATGTATGAGGTCTGGAGGGGGTTAGTTCTACTTCATTGAACAAGGACTTAAGACATACATACCTATGGCTGGAGAGATGTCTTAATGGTTACGAGCACTGACTGTTTTAAAGAACCCCAGTTCAAGTCCCAGTATCTACATGAGGCTCACAACATTCTGTAACTTCAGGTCCAAGGGGATTCAATGCCTTCTTCTGGCCTTCACAGGCACTGCACACACACGGTATGCAGACATATGTGCAGAGAAAACATCCATACACATAAAAATAAATCTAAAAAACCCCTGATGTATTTACTTGGTTAAATCCAACAACAATCTCTGAAGCCACAAAGCATGCTGGGTGCCCCTTTCAATGGATGCATCATCTTGCAAGAGTTCCCCCCCCCCCTGCCAAACTTTATTGAGTTTCCTTGCTGCCGCTCTCTTTAGGGTAATTAGCTGATGTGTCTGGGATTCTAGAATACCTTTATTTCCCTTATACAAGCCTTTCTGGAATGGTGAAGTGGTCCTTGTTAATTTCTGTAGCTTTTGTGGAGTTGCAAGCGTTCTTGGAAATATTGGAGGGAGTCCCAGTGGAGTCAAACCATGTTACTGGGGAAGTTAGGACTCCCCTCTTTGGGTTCTTAGTCTTGTTGATAGAAGAGTATTAAGAATGGATTAAAAAGGAAACCAAACCAATAAAGACTGAAAAGGAAAACCACAGGGAAACAAGCTGTAAATCCCAGCAGCTGCCACAGGAGAAAGCTGCAGATGACAAATGTCATGCTGTTTGAGTGGGTCCAGCATGAAGTCCAGCCACATGGCTGCCATGGGGCCTTTGGAGGAAGAGTGATGGGAAAACACACCTAGAAAGGAGATGGAATAAAAGGGAAAAACAAAGACGCTTCTCTGTGTAATTCAGAGAAGCTGGCAGGTTTGCTGCAGGGCAGCGGCCCTGCAGGGAGTGTGCTGGGGAGGGAACAGTACAGAATTTCCTGAAAGGTGTATTCTACCCATCTCCTTAGCATGGCAAAGGTGCGCCTTCCTTGGGTGGGTGCACTGGATGATTGACAGGGCCAAACGGTAGCTTGGGATGTTAATCCAGAGAAGGACCTTTCTTAAGGGGTTTCCGCTGAACTACCTTCTCAGAGGCAGAGGGACATCAGCAGAGTGTGATGCTGTGGGCCAAGTGTTTTCCCTGGGATCTGCATGGTGGCATATTGGTATCCTGGGCTCAGCTCCCCCCCCCCCTTTTTTTCCCAGGCTTCTTTTCTCCTGTGACAGTTTTATTACATAACAAAGTCTAGAATTTGCTTCTAATCCAACATTGCTCATTTGCAGATTCTCAAGTAGCCTGGGTTCTTCTAAGAGAAAGGCATCAATCATATTGTCATTTTTTGTTGATAATTTCTTTATAACTGCTGCTTCTCCTCCTTCTCCCGTTTTTTGAGACAGGCTTTCTCTACGTAGCCCTGGCTGTCCTGGAACCCCCTCTGGAGACCAGACTGGCCTTGAACTCAGAGATCCACCTGCCTCTGTCTCCTGAGTGCTGGCCTCATAGCTTCTTATAACATGCTTTATTAAATGGATTTAAATTGATTTATTATTTTGCCTGTTTCGTTTTTCTACCTGTGCAGCCTAGGATCTTCCTTGCATGTAACCTTTTGCATCTTTTATTATAGCCTTAGATGAAAAATTGAAAGTACAGATTTCCTGAGTAAAGGTTATAAATTTTTCAGTGCCTCTAATGCACATTATTGCAGAAAGAGGATTTGAAGTGCTGTCATGTCGGTGCCGAATGTGCAGTGTGGTTCGTTCAGCAGACCCTTGGAAGCGTTGTCGAGGATTTGAAGTTTGATCAGGATCAGAATCTTGGTGGGGGGTAGCATTTAGTTTGAGATGAACCTGCTTTTTGAAAACTCATTTAAGCTATGTCACCGTCTTGCCAGTGTACTCTGATTACTCTGTTTGGTGATGCCACATCAGTGGCTGCAGTACCAGCAAATGCTTTCGTCACCAGATACCATTCTCATGTCCCTTAGAGCAGGAGAATTGGCAACAGCTGTTGATCCAAGGCAGCTCCCTTTTGAGAGCCGCCCTTTTACTCAGAGCTTCTCATACATGCTGCCGTTGCATTTTCATTTACCAAGGGGGGGGTTGGAAGAGTTGGGGTTCATTTCGAGTCTTCCACATGGCCAGGACCGAACTACTCCAGGGTTGCTTTTCCTCTAGGATAGTGATGTGTCCCATCCACAAATATAGATAGCCAAGGCTGCTAGGGCCAGCTAGCAGGAGCCAGTAGTGCAGAAAGTAATTTATTTGTACCTTCTTCCTTGGATTACTGGGGATAGAACACCCTGTGGGGGTCTGTGTTAAAGACATCCGAGAGCATGACCTTGACTCCTCTTTGTTCTGTCCTTTAGCTGCAAGAAAGGAAGGGGTAGTTCCCATAGGGCTCGCCACCCGCCATATCAAAAAACGCCACTCTGAGACTGAGTTCTGTGCAGTGTCCGGGCATCTTTCTTCTTTGGCAGGGTGAGCTGGCTCCGTGCAGCCAGGGGAGCTCCCAACAGAAGGCTTTTCTTGCTTTCCTTTTTATTTGGGGTGACCCCTTCACACCCTGTGTTTAAAGCTGAGCCACATTCATTGCTGACTTTTCTGGTAATAGCCTCCATGGAGCTTGCCTGAAAAGGTGCTGATTGCTCTTTTCATCTGAATCCTGAGCCGTCCCTTCTCATGGTGGTTCTTTTCTTTGTGCCCGAGGCCACCAAGCTGGGGGTAGGTGGATTCCTGCTGGAAGATGATCATAAACACTGACCGAGGACAGCAGCTGTTTGTCCATCTGTGAAGGTTGAAGCCCTACCCCCTTCCATGATAGCGTTTGCTTCCACACTAGTTCCTGTGTTTTTCACTTGCTGCCGATCTGTTCCTAAACAGGCAGGGGATACCTTTCAGGTCAGCTTGTATGACCCCTCTCGGTACTTTTATATATTCCCCAGACCCCCAATGTCAACGTTAGTGCTCATGGTGGTCTCTCAAGCTCCCCTCCTTGACTGCTTTGTCCTTGCTCACACCACTTTGTCCCTGAGATAGCCTCACAGCTTCATGCTTGTGGGTCTCTGCCTGGACCCCCAGGAAGCCACGCTGCACCCTCTTGTATGGGCTCATTTTTAGCCAAACTGTCTCTGGTGGTCCTGCTGAAAGCCTCTGTACACCTGACTGTAGATAGAACGTGACCGAAAGTGACCATAGACATGAACTTTCTCATGGCTGTAGATGTCCACTGAGCTATCTCCGTGAGAGTTTGCTTCTTGCACAGGTGGGCAGAATCCCAATGGCAGATAAGATTCAGTGTCATGTGCCCACTGTGTTGATTTGGATCTTTTCTGGGATTCTGTTAGATGTTAACTAAGTTTACTTTAGAGACCACCATAAGGTATTTTGAAATAGCTTAAGNATCCCCCCCCCACCCCCGCTTGCCCCCTGCTCTCCCATTACACTAGTGTTGAAAGATCCCTGCCTTTCAGGACATGAGGCTCTCCTAGCCTGTGAAGCCTGTTCCTAAAATTGAAGTCTGTAATTAGTGATGGGTTGTGCTGAGGTGTACGCTTTAAAGAAATCCCTATGTTTATCTTTGTTTTATGGAAAAATTTAGGCCTCACAAACCAAAAGAAGCTTAAGAGTTTTTTTGTTTAGGGTTCCAGGTAGCTAGAATATGAACAATGTTCCAGGAATCCCAGAGGCTGACAGCTGTGAAACCTACCAGTGCGTTCCAGGCAGCCTGTATCAGTTAAGTTTGCATCGCTATGATGAGACTTTGTCCAAAGCGACTTAGGGAAGATGGAGTTTGTTTTGGCTTACAATCCCCAAGGGAGAAGAGCCCATTACAGTGGAGGCATGGTGGCAGGCCATAGGTGTGGTGGTGGCATGGCAGGAAGCTGAGTGTGCATCTCCAAGTGCAAGCAGGAAGCAGAGAATGAAGTGGGAGTGAGGCAAGACTGTGAACTTTGAGATCCCACCCCTAGTGATGTGCCTCCTCTAGCAATGGCACACCCCAGTCCCCCTCAGCACCGTCAACTGGGGACCAAATGCTCTAGTGTCTGAGCCTGTGGGGGATATTTCTCATCCGAATGACCACACAGCTCTTTGATGTTCTGATCAGCTCTCAAGGTGGTGTTAGGGGGAGATTCTCAAGGGTGTATTTGCCTTCTCTCTGACTTGTATGTGCAACCACTGATGCTTGCTGGGTACAAAGCAGGGAAGTTGGTTCTGGGAAGATTGCCAGCTTCAAGTTCCTCTTAGCTGGTCAGAGAAGGTGGATGTGCTCACTAACACTTACAGCAGGAGCTTCAGTGTGTGTCAGAGCAAGAGCACCCTGGGTGATAGCCTAGAGCGTGCTGGCTGTGGAGACTGAAGTCCGTGTTGTGCGCCATGCAGCACCAGGTGGATCCTGAGGGTTCGTGGAACTGTATTAGTAACTGGGGAGTATGGGTGAGGGTGTGGATGAGGAAAGCATTCTGGGAAATGCAGGATTTGATGAAGTGTGGGATTTAGGGGAAGAAATTCACGGGGAAGAAAAATAGCAAGTCCAAGTCCAGTTGGATTCACATTAAAGGTTGTGCCAAGGGTGGGGCTGAAGATGGGCTCAGTGCCAAGGGTGGGGCTGAAGATGGGCTCAGTGCCAAGGGTGGGGCTGAAGATGGGCTCAGTGCCAAGGGTGGGGCTGAAGATGGGCTCAGTGGTGCAGAGCAGTTGCTGCTTTTTCAGAGGACCTGGGTTTGGTTCTCAGCATACATATGACCACTCGCATACATCAGTGACCGTAGTTCCAGGGGACTTGATGCCCTCTTCTGGCCTCCAAGAGCACCTGCATACACATGATAGTACTTACGTACATGCATTCATGTAGGCAAACGCTCATAGGAAGTCAAAGCACATGAATAAATAACTAAATCTTTAAATGTAACACCAAGGAGCTTGAACTTTTACAAGCAGAATGTAAAAACACACTGAAGTTTTTTCCTTGGGAAGATGACGACCACAGCCTGCCTTTCGAGAAATCCCTTAGGTTGAATTAGAAAGGCTTTCTGGTTGGCGTGCTGAGAAGACATCTCTGTTAAGGCTGTAGCTGCAGAGTAGGTTAGAGATGAGCTAGACCTGGCCAGTGGCCGAAGCTCAGACATAAGAGAGGAGAGTGGAAGACACAGGCAGAGAAAAGGATTCTTTGTGGTTATAGTCCATGTGGTGGTTTGAATGGAAATGGCCTCATCAGTGCATATATTTGAATGCTTGGTTTCCAGTTGGTGGACTGTGGGGAAGGATTAGGGGGTGTGGCCTTGTTGGAGGAGGTGTGGCCTTGTTGGAGTAGGCGTGTCTTTGTTGGAGGAGGTGTGTCCGTGGGGCTGGGCTTTGAGTTTCGAAAGCCCATTGCAGGCCCAGTGTCTTGCTCTGTCTGTCTGTGGATCAGGATGTAGCTCTTTTCAGTCACTTCTCCAGTACCATATCTGCCTGTGTTCCAACATGTTCCCTGCCCTGATGATAACGGACAAACCCCCTGTAGCTGTAAGCAAGCCCCCGATTAAATGCTTTCTTTTATAAGAGTCGCCTTGGTCGTGTCTCTTCATAGCAACAGAACAGTGACTAACACAGTCCAAAACCAGCAAGAGGCCTGGTTTTCCTCCCAAACCACTCAGAGGTTCTGAAAAGCCAATTCCCTCCCCTACCAATAAAATGGAGTCCTAGGCCCTTGGGAAGAGAGCGGCACAAGGGAAAGAGTTTGGAAGCAGAGAATACTGATGTCAGAAGAGGCAATTGTAGTCCTGTCTGTTCAGCACGTCATGGTGGAGGACCGTCTTCATAACAGACGGAAGCATTCTGGGAGGAGCAATGTGGTGCGTTGTGAGAGGTCAGTTCCTAGCATCTGTCATCGATCACCTTTGCTCCTGGTTCTTGGATTAGAAATGGGAGAGGTTGGAAGGGCGCACCTGCGAGCTCTTACACATGCCTGCCCTGGACTTTGAAAGAACCATTTGAATAGCTTCCATTTTCAAAACTGTTTTCTTAGCTAGCCCAACAAATCGGCTCAGATGGTTGGTCTTCATCCTGAGAGGAACTCAAACATCACTGGCAGCCATGGAAGTTGTTACTGTTAGTAGGATGACCAGTAATACTATGAGCCCTCCCGGCTTTTGCCGAGAATTCCTGGCCATGTGCTAAGTACTTTGGAAAGCCGTCTTACATGGGGTGAATTTTTCTCCCGTTTGTTTTTATATGATGTGCTCCTTTTGTGTCATGGTTTCACTGGTGGATGATGGGGAGCTGTAGGGCATTCTCCATCTCCCAGGGGTAGACTCTTTGTGGTGGCCTCCTGCCTCCACGGAGCCACTGACCACACGGGACTTTCTCAGGGAACATTTGCAGAAATGTTCCTTGGAGTGATTGGCTATTTAAGTTCCACGGAGGCTTTCTCTTAGTCCTGTAGGCGGTATGTGTCCCAAGTGCATTCTGGAAATCCTTTAGTTTGGTTGATGTATTTGTTTGGACGTGACCTTTTCCTGGTTCCTCTTCCCTGGGCTTTTGCCTGCTGAGGAAATGATCCTCAGATCCTGTCCATCTGCACTGGTGGCAACAGAAGAGAGATTTTCTTTTTTCTGTGGTCCAGGTCCAACGGCCAGACACCTGTCTTTCAGAGCCTTGTGGTGTTCTGGTTGGTATCATTTCCTGATGCATAGATGTTTTAAAAATGTCTAGTTCTGTAAGTCATCAAATGGGATGTGAGTCGAGGAGGAGGTGGGAAGGGTCCTTGGCTGACCTGAGATGCTTTGGTTGATTGCTCACTGGATACAGAATGGACCATTTCTCTCCCCTCTACACCTCCATCCCCAGCTGGCCCCTGGTGTTGGCACTCTTTATAAGATTTTTCCCATTTGTGCCTGATTCATCCCGAGAGCTTTGCAGGTCCTTTGGGAACCTTTGAGTTTGAGAAGAAAACGGACAGCGTCTCTTTTAAGTTGATGAAAACCACCTGCAGGAGAAGTGTGTGCATGTGCTGTGTATTTAGGCTCTGGTCTCAGACACTTGACTACTCCCCAGGCCATTAAGGATATCCACATGAGGAGGGGGGCCTTCACACAGGGAGCCTTGTGTTGCTTGCCCTAATGCTACAAAGAAAATGAGTTTTGACCCGTGCTAAGGCTCATCAGAGTTTTTCCTGTGTAGTTTTAGAACTCTGTTGTGTTTTCAGAGCAAACCCACAGGCTCCTGAGAGTTTTGCCCTGGAGGAATCACCTATAGGGAATGAAGCGCAGAGGTGAGGGACCAGGTCACAGCTCTTCTTCCAGGCCTCACCATCTGCTGACTGTCATGTTTGTAGTCACCATGAACTTGGAAGAATGCTCCCCGAGCACCACTCTCATCCGCCAGGGCTGTTCTGTGCATTTCCAGATGTTAAACTTGCTCAGGTGACGTAACCCCAGATGATGCTGCAGGGGAGCCCGGCTGAGTCTCACTCACAACTGTGGGATTGAATTTTCACCTCATTTCCAGTCCGGTCCCTGTGGAAGGAGAACAGCTGGTCTGCCTGTCTGCTTCTTCTCTGACTGAGGCTTCCTTAAAAATGGGTCTGGGCTCGTGTCAAGTAGAAGTGTGGCTGTGATGAGGTCTGGCTGGCACTAGACTGGTTTTGTCCACTCTTTGGATAAAGTGGATGAGAGTCAACTGTATACTGTCTCTTCTCAGGGGCATAAAGACAAGGCTGGATGTGGAGGAGAAAGCTAGGCAGGGTGAGATGTATGGAGACAGGAAGAGACACAGAAGCCAGGGCAAGAAGGATATGGCAGGAAATGTCCAAGAGAAGCATGGGATTATATTGATCATCTTGTTTCTTTTCCATGTCTTTTAAAAAACTATTTGCCGGGGTTGGGGATTTAGCTCAGTGGTAGAGCACTTGCCTTGCAAGCTCGAGGCCCTGGGTTTGGTCCTCAGCTCTGGGGAAAAACAAAACAAAACAAAACAAAACAAAAAAACCAAAACTATTTGCTTGATGTCCAGCTTGGTAGCCAATGCCTTTATGTGCTGAGCTATCTTGCTGGGCCTCATCTTACTTTTTAAAGGTGCCGATGAAGCCACTTTTTAGTATTGTCCAGTTCTCATGACAGAATCTGCTCTCCACATGCACCCAGCATGGATCAGAACCACCTGATTCAACCATATGTGTGTGTGTTTAAATTGAAGTTAATTATTACGATTTTTTTTAGACAGGATTTCACTATGTAGTCTTGGCTATCCTGGAATTCATTGTGTAGACCAGGCTGGCTTTGAACTCCCAGAGATATGCCTGCCTCTGCCCTGAGTCCTGGGATTAAAAGTGTGTGCTGCTTGCCCAGCTGTGTGTGTGTCAGTAATTTTGAAAAGAAATTAGTTTCCTCTGTACTGAGCATGTGCAGATGTTTTTCTTGTCATCATTTCTAAACAGTACAGTGTGGCAAATACTCATGTACTCACATGGTATTAGGTACAAAAATGATCTAGAGACAATTTAAAGTGCACAGGAGGACGGACAGACAATGTATGAGGATATTATGCCATTCCATCAGGACCTGAGCCTCCTTGGCTTTTGCTGTCTGAGGACAGTTCTAGAACAAACCTTTCTCCCACATATACGGAGGGATGGCTGTATTTATGCCTACACCCAGCACTTGGCTAAGCACAGCTGCGGGCTGGATCTGCCTGGCTTTGGAAACCAAGTTTACTGTCCTGTGACTGCATTCATTTCTTTATTTCCCAAGTGCCTTTTGTGCTTTGGTGGCAGAGCTGGGCGGACTGAGAGCACTGACTGGTCCCTCTCTGTCATCTCATAGGAAGCTTANAAACCCTTTCCCCACAGCCACCTTCATTCATGCAAAGAAGTCTACAGTACCGACTTTGTTTAAAAATCTCAAGTTTTTACTATCATCTCTTCCTCCCCTCTTCCTATCCCTCCTCCTCTTCCTTTCTCCTCTTCCTTCTCATGTTGTCATTTGGAAATCCAACCCTCAGTCCCTCCTTGGCATGCTCTGGTTTTCCCAGGGGTATTTCATGCTTCTCACTTCCCTGGGATGCTGCCTCCATTTGGGGACATTTGGAATGATGACTGAGAACTGGGGTTATGATTGAGTCCCTGTGTGGGAGGGGGAAGCAGAAGAAAAATCTCAATAGTCTTGTCTGCATGACAGCCCCACCCCAACTGCCAGGAGCAAGCTTCTTTGAACCACTTAGCCTTGCTTTTGTCTATAATTTATGGTTTTTCAGGGGTTCTTGGTGATTTCTTCCCAGTGATACAATAGGACTGTTCTTCCTGCTTTACACTTTGGCCGCTTTTGTGCTTTTCTGAACCTGTTTCAGTTGCTATCAGTTACAGGACCCCGTTAAGTCATTTCTCTGCCTGCTTGTGAAGGAGAACTCATGTTGGCTGTTCAGTGTCCACCCCCCTTCATTCTCTGGTGTGTCTCTGTTCTGCTAATAACACACAGAGTAATGCGTACAGCTACCTTCCTCTCTCCACTGTACAGACTGCTGCCCTCCGACCATCCCCACCAATTCCGAGTGTTACTTCATTTCCCTGTCTGCCCTGTGTAGTGTGGGAGAAAACTCAGGTCCCCCTTTCTTCTAGTAGCCCCCAGCCCTTCTAAGACTGAAAACAACAATAGCACCCTCACTCCCCAAGTCTCCTTAGCCCTTTGCCTCATTACCTGGTACTCCCTGCCTCTGGCAGCAGGCTGTGAGGTATTGGCTAGAAGAAAACAGATGGACCTCCCCACCAAAGATGTCAGCCCAGAGAGGGAAAATGGCTTTCCTCCAGCTCATTAAAAGTAGTAAGATCCCTGGATGACATATGGGAGAGGGGCAGTGGTTTCCATCAGGAATCAGGCAAAGGTGGTGCCCATGGGTGCAGCAAAGTAGAGTCCAAATAACATGAAGTCAGAGGGCAGAGACATATGGATTGTGGGGTATGGACCTCCAGATGTGGGGAACAGTGGCTTGTATGTAGGGGGTGCAAATTCTAAGACAGATCATTTTGAAACTTCCAGAGAAATCCAAGAAAGGAAAAAGCTTTTGCCATTGGGTGAGGGAATGATTGGCCAAGCTAATGGAAGCAATGTGTTTAAGAGACCTCTTGGGATTTGCCCTGCTGCTGGGGTGACCCAGAGCAGGGTAGGTCAGTGGTCAAGAGGAATGGAGTTCACAGCTTAGGATGACATCAGCATCACTTGGAAATTCCTTAAAACCACAGATTATCCCATCTCCATGCTTTCTGATTCCGGCCAAGTTTGCATTTCTAACAAGTTCCCAGGTAGTGCTTTAGAGGGTTCTTCCAGGGCCCGTGTACCATGATCTGTTTTCTGTGGCTGTAANGAACACCAGTTCTGCAGAGAGCATAGTGGGGTATCTTAGCAGGCCTTCCTATGCATCAGAGCATGGCAGAGGCATCACACAGAGCAGCTACAGTCTCTTCTTACAAAGCTANTAATCCCATCATGGAGACCTCATTCCCAAATACCACCCCATATTAATTATTTCTCAAAGGCCCCACCTCCACATACCTTAAATATGTGAGTCAGGGGGTTCAATTTTCAACACATGAACTTTTGGGCATGTTCAAACCATAGCTCCATCCTTGGAGAACCAGGGCCTGCTGTAGAAGAGGGAGACAACAAATTTCGTTAGTGTTCTTGAAATAGAATTGAGGTGAGCTGGGCATGATGACAAATGCCTGTCATTCAGCACAAGCAGGGTTTAGGAGTTCGAGACCAGCCTGGGCTACATAGTGAGCTATGAGATTGAGACCCTGCCTCAAACAAAACACACACACAAAACAAAACAAAACAAAACAAAACACAACAAACCCCCTCCCCCCATAAAACAACACCCTCACGTAAAAACAATATTAAAACGTGAAGGTAAAAAATGAAACTGATTGCACGTGATGAACGGGAGTGTGGCCCGGTGAGATTACTGTGTCTGACTTTTCTAGGTTCTAGGAAGGGTTAAGCTAGTTTACCCACAATTCCATTGAGCAATACCATTGTAGCAGAGGATCATTAAAATCTAATTCCTCTCCATTTTGGGAATTTATTCACTGTAAACAGGAAGTCTTTCAAAACCAAGATCTGGCTCATGGTAATTGTGAATCTTTCTAGCTGACTCAGTAGAGTCCTTCATTTGAACTCTTCCTTACAAAATAAGTCCCTCAAAGGCCCCAAGAGGTTCCTCTCTGTCACCATGCAGGTGTGTCCTCTCAGTGTCAAGGTGGCCATCATATGTCAGTGGCATACATTCGTATGTGGCAAACTCTCTTTTCTTCCTTTGCTCTCTGTTTTGAAGCTGATCCTCAATGTAAGATTCTGGCTGGCCACAAGTATAAAGACAAAATATCAACAAAAGAACGCTGATGACAGATCCAAATAAAACATCTAGACTCTATCTATATGCTTCTAGAATATTCTGAGTGGCCTGGGAGCAATATGAACATGAACCTTAGGGTATTTTTTGGTTTGTGTTTTTAAAATTTTTACAAAGATGTGTTTATTCTGTGTGTTTATTTGCATGAGTTTATGTGTATTGTGTACATACATACATATGTACATACATACATAACCGGTAGACTCTAGAAGACAGTGCTTGATCCTTTGGAACTGGAGTTAGAGGCAGTTGTGGGACACTGGATGCCACACTCAGGTCCTCTGCAAGAGCAGCGAGCACTCTTAACTGCTGAGCCATCTCTCTAGGCCCTTGGTGGTTTTTTGTTGATTTGTGGTTGTTTATTTTCATTTTTAAAGACAGAGTTTCACTTGGTAGCCCAAGGACAAGCATGTGCCACCATGTTAGCTAAAATACACATATATTTTAAACCCAAATATCTTTGCCCTAATCTCTGATTCACCTTCTGTTTTCCTATCAAGACTTCGGGGAATCTGTCTAAATACAAATGTCTAAATACAAATTGGGAAGGGCTTTCTTCACTTGGTTTATAATTACGCAGGCCAGTCCATCACTGATTTCTTTTAAAAAGTCATCTGGATTAGTTTAAGAAGGTACCTTAAGGTACCTCCTTTGAAAATTTTGACCTTGGATTGAAGTTTGTTCCTGATGCCACCAGCCATTAACTGTCATGGCTCTAAGCAGGGTGTCTCCACCATGCGCTGGCTGGCTACATCAGCCCTGGTGATAGCTGTAGGATCCGACCAGGAAGCCTGAGCTACTGTAGATCCTTCAGAGACACACAGCGTTTACAGGTGGTTGGGATTTTAGCCAAGACTTTCAGACTTTGTTTCTATGTTTGGGTCTCACCATCTGTGAACTCCATTGATAGTATGTAAATTAATGAAATGCTCTGTAAGCCTAGGGGTGAGAGAATTTTGGGGGGTGCCAAGGAAAATCATAATAAATAATATCAAAACTCCAGGGATTTTAACAGTATTTATAATTTTAGCCTCACACACATAGAGGTTTGTAATTATTTCATAAAACTGGCTTGAAAACCATGCACCAGGCTTCCTTTGTGTGCTTGGCAACCTTTCAGAAAACACAAGGACCTCTGCTTCTCAGAGACGCTTCACACAGATTGTCTGTATGGGATGGAACGCCTCCTCCTCCTAAGAGCGAGCTCCTGTCTGGGATTCCCTGTCTCACTTGCAGGGGTGTTGGTGGTCAGCCATGACAGTGTCCTGAAGAAGAACAGCATGAAGAGTTGGCAGGACTGCGTAGAAGTTTTGGTGTTAGTTAGGGTGGCTGATATGCGTATAGAATTTCCTGCAGAACCAGAAAAACTCCTCTGACAGCTCAGGCTTTGTGTGAGACTGTATTTGGGAATTTGTTGCTTTTTTTAAAATTATTTTTAATAAAAGGTGGATGAGGGATGGGCTGAGGGGTGTATGCCTGCCGCTGGCATTTTTACATGTCTGCTTTGTTGATTTTTTTTTTTGTTCAAACCTTTAGATTAGTTCTTCTTGGGACATCACTGTCTGTGACTCAAACTCTACTTACAAGTTTAGGTTTTAAGCTGCTTTGGGCCTGGGATGTCAGCGTGGTCCAGTCCTCTGTCCCTGTACTTGGTAACATGTAGATTCTTCTAGAATAGTGACTGCACTTCCTTTTGTCTTGTATTCACAGGGTTTGGAACTCCTATGCTCAATACAAATTCATTACATTATTAACTGGATTAGATAAGTATATTGCCAGAGTTATAATAATGGACAGTCCTTTAAAAAGTGCTTGATATATAGTGGACATTGTTCTGAACCTTTGTACATACTAATTTATTTAACACCCATGGGAATCTTATGAGGTAGGGTCCTAAGCCTATCATTATTTCAATTTTATGTGCAGAAACTGCTAGAGATAGTTTAAGTGACTTGCCAGCAGTGATTCTGGTCATATATGGGCTATGTGCGCCAAAGATGCCAGAATGATTTGAGACCCCAACAATGGGTTCTTTATTCCCCATCACTGCCCTGTAGCCTACCTTACTAGAGGTTTTGAAAGTTAGAATATTTTAGTGATACCTGGATGGGAACCTGCTCCAAAGGGAGAATACCGAGTCATCCCAACTTTCTTTCTTTTTTTAAAGATGATAACTTCTAAGGTATTGCACTCAGTTTGTGTTAGGTGACACTTGAGATGGGGCAGGGAGTAGGGGATGAGCTCTGTGAATAATTGGTGTTGCTCAAAGGGGGTTTGCATGTTTGTTGGTCTTTGAGTACAATTCAGGAGGGAGCTGTCTGTTGTTTGCCTTGTGTTCTGAGTTCCACGAGACACTAGTTATTTTGGCTTTTATAACAAGCGTGGCAGATAGAGGTTCACTGGAATTCAGTCTCCAGGAAATGAGGGTGAGAGTCTAAGCTAAGGTTGACTTAGTTTTACCTTTCTCTGTGCCATTAACTGTCTCCCATCTACATTGTGTATGCTGGAGGAGGAGTTCAAAGAACAGGGTCCCATGGCAGAACCCTGCCAGGAGCTGTACATGGTGAGGTTAAGCTGCAGACATTGACTTCTTGGACCTCTTGAAGAGGACATGAACCCTGGTGAAGGTGCCACTTGGGGGGCTGCCTCTCTCAGTGCTGGGCTGATGGGGCCCCTGAATTGTGCCTGCAAGTTCTGAGGTTCAGTACCAAAGTATCAAACTCTTCAAGGGCAAGTGAAGTGGTGGGGATCAGTAGAGCAATCAGTGTCCCAAGTGTTATTTTTATTTTGTAATCATTTCAGACTTAGAAGTTGAAGAATATTACAAAGAAGTGTCTGTATCCACCCCCAACACCCCCCTCCCCGTGATGGCAACTTACTTAAGTACAATGCATTATCAAAANCAGGAAACAAGTAATAAAAGTATTGACCCCATTGGAATATTACCAGTGTTTGCAGATTTTTGCCCCTTGTATTAGACATGGTGTAAAATCTAAGCAGTGATTTGTGGTGGGCAGGAGAAGCTCTGACGAAACTGCAATAAATATTTTCCCGACAGATGTTTTTCTCACCGTGCTCTTGGCCTAAGTGTTTTTAACAGGACTCACAGTTGAGTGGAGTGTGAGGACCAGCAGCTGAGATGTGGAACATGGACCGAGCAGCCTGCTTATTTTCATTTATGGTCTTGGAACACTTTGTGGATATTATCTTCAGTTTTTGTTGCCTTTTCAGAAGGAAGATATTTCCTAGAGATAAAGGATAATTCAAGGTCACTGGGTCATCCACACATCCGGAGCTCTTGGGCAAAGATAAACATTTTTTTTTTTCCCCTGGAAAGGCAGGGATTTTGACTTATCAGATGAAAGGTCAGGGTGATGGCACACAAAGAGCATGATACAATTTCATGGTTACTTCGAGAGTGGATTTGTTTTAAAAATGACAGCCTTGCATGAGTTGGGCTAAGTGTCGCTTGCCTGGCTTGCTGGTGATTAATTGCTCCTGCCTTGGAGATTCCATCACACTTTAGCCTCTGCCTCTGTCTGCCCTGGACTTGAGCTATCTGTGGGAGTGCCTGTCTGGCTTGACTAGGAATTCTTTGAGGGCAGGACGATCTAAATCATTATTTTTAAAAACTCTTCTCCTCATCTCTGCCAGTATCAAGCAGGATGCTTTGAGCAGAATGGACCTCTCTCTCTTCCTTACACCATCCTCACTTCTTGATTTTTAACTGGGCCTTGGTTTATATGTTATATGTATTTGAAGTCAATAAGGCTTCAGTCCTGATGGATTATTATTTTGGCTTGTCCCAAGTCAGGGTGGCCTTATTCTGTGGTCCTGTGGAAGCTTCCAGCAGTAGGAACCGTCTGAGAACTTAATGGATCTTCTTTAAAAAACTGTCGGTAAAGTTTGGTTTGTTTTTCCATGTACTGGCTTTAAAAAAATTTATTTTTTTGAAAGCATGATGCCTTCTGTACTTAGCTGCTAACTCCTGGGCATTTATCTAAGGCTTTTCCAATTCATGGGTGGCTGCCTTTGGGCATCCAGGTCGCAAGGCTGTTGGCAGTGGTCTGTGAGTGTGACCTTCTCAGATTGCCATGCCACGTGTGGCCTTGTTTTTCGGGGGACCTACAAAGATGTATTTTTTAGAGTTTGTTTTTCTAATATGGGGGACTCAGAGGGGCAGTAGCATGTCTTCCAGGTCATTTGGTTACAGTGCAAAGCTAACCAGCCCTCTCAGACGAACACCCAGAAAAAACAGTGTTATTGAGGAGACATGGAGACACACCAGGGAGGGTGAAGAGTGTGCATGCCTGGAGCAGAACATCAGGAGGGGACGCTGTGCTGACCCCCACATGGTCTGTGAAGAGTGTGCATGCCTGGAGCAGAACATCAGGAGGGGGCGCTGTGCTGACCCCCGCATGGTCTGTGCATTTGCTGTTCTTGGCCGACTCTGCTGTTTCCTGCCCTGCTCTCTCCCTTGACTCTGCCTCAGAGATGCTCAGACTTACTGCTCGCCAAATGGCTCTGACCTGGCACCGTGTGCTCCAGTCAGTTCTTCATGACCGTTCCTTCAGATAAGTGGCTTGGTCTCCTAGTGTCCCGGGTCCAGATTCCTAAGTAGGCGTCTGGCTGTTGCTGGGAGAGAGGAAGCACGTCTGTCCCGGGTGGTCTGAGACTGGCCTAGGCAGGCACACACAGCAGAGGTGATGGGAGTAATGATTGGCGTGGCTACCCTGTTCCAATCAGACAACAATTAACCCTTGTTTATGTTTGGCTCTAGCTTGCACTGGAAAGGCCTAGCCCATTCCTTTTTGCCCTTGTCTTGCTTGGTATCTGAGTCATCCTAGTCACAGTCTCATTTCTAGCCAGTAGAATGAAGAAACAGTGTTGATAGAATCTGTTTATAGGGGATGAGGACTCGATTCGTCCTGGTATTGACCAGGTATTGGATGCATGACTCACCAGTGGATAGTCCGTATTTAATTTAGAAAATGCTTCATACCGGGTGAGATGGTGTACCGCTGAGGCCCAAGGATCATGAGTTCAAGCCCATCCTGGCTACACAGCCAGTTTTTTGGCTAGTCTGGACTGCACAATGAGAGCTGTCTTCAGGAGAAAAGGAGAAGGATGAGGGAGGAGCAAATGAGGTGGTGCTTCAACCCACACCTTTCCTTTTTATACACAATCACTTCCTTTTGGAGATGTTAGCATTGACTCAAGAAAAATACATATCACCAAGCAGGGACTACAGTTTTATATTTAAGAACACCTGTTGTGTCTTGAGGTTACTGGATGACAGAAGTATGACAGAAGCATACCCCTTTCCTCTTCAGCCTTCTGTGTCTCCNAGTTAACTAAGTTCATTGATTCTGTTTCTCACCTGAAGATAGAGTGAAGGCATCATTCACCTGCTAGTGTTAAGATTCAATGAGTTTTTACAATCAAAGGTACTTTCCTGGGTCAGGGTCATGGTCAGGGTCAGGGTCAGGGTCCAGGAGTCCATAAAGATCTCACTCTCTGGAGCACGTGTGCTGGCATAGCTACTGTCTTCGAATTTATATACCAAAAGGAGGAGTGCTCTTACGTTTCCTTCCAATTCCGTCAAAATGTGGTTTTCTTTTTGATAGATAGGACCATGCAGCAGACAGGTGGGTCTATTTTTCTTATAGAACATTAGGGTTTGTGTGTGGGCATGTGTGTAGACGTGCTGTCATGAGCCATTGAGAATCGGTTTATTTTTCTTACAGAACATTAGGGCTGGTGTGTAGGCATGTGAGTACACATGCTCTCATGAATAGAACATTAGGGCTGNTGTGTAGGCACGTGTGTACACATGTTCTCATGAGCCATTGAGAATTGATAAAAATGTCAATGTTTTCTTGAAAGCTTTGAATTTGAAGGCAAATGTTAAGTTAACTTTGTTTGTGTTAAGGGAATAAATAAAACTAGAGAGAGACATTTATGAGCTGGTGTCTTGGCTTTGAAGATCCAGGGAAAGGCTTTCCTGCTTGTGCATGGGATCACTCATGTTGCTTTTATGAACTCGAAGTTAAAAATCTTAATGGGTTTTAATGACCCTAAATGTCATATTGAATTTCAGCTTGGGTGGTTTCAGATAACACCTCTTCAAAATTGGTGTGTTTTACTCATCTCTCGGGCTATAATATATACCCAAGACACAAAATTCTTCCAATTAAAAAAAAAAAAAAGAAACCTTCAAATTTTGTAACTTTTGCTGTGAGAAACAGAAACTTTGGGGAGCAGGTTCTTGGGTTTCCTTAGCCGAAGGAAAATATTTTATCTCTCAGTGGACCCAAACAATTCATTCTGTCAGCCAAAAGGCGTGATTTCCTTTCCTTTGCCTTAGGGTTTGAAGAAATAATATATACAATTATTCAATTTAGTTGACCTAACTGAGCTTTATTCTTTTAAAGAAAATATTAATAGATTGTTATATACTCTAAGTCCAAGCCATTACAGTTTGAAATGGTACCAAGAATTCAACATTGCTGTGGAGGGGATTTCAAGGGGGAACTTTTCTTGCCTTGCAGACACATTTTATGTCTGTATCTTTGAGAGTCATAAATGCTAAAATGTTACAAGAACATCTATAGCCATAGCAATTCATTGCTTTGGTATAGCTTAGTAACAAATGCTATAAGTAGACAATTCTATCTCAAGGAATTAACTGGCCTTTTTAGTTCTGTCAAGAGTGCCTTTGATTGCATGAGAAGAGCATGGGGGAGGGAAGATGCTAAGATCTGCAGCTCCCTTCATCCCAGTCATACAGGCTTTAGTGGTCAGTTGCCTGGCCTCACACCAAGTCAAATTGTTCTCCCTAAGTGGCGAATGCTCTTGTTCTTTTACTTGATCATAACTTTGCTCTCATACCGGGGGAGCAAGCATCATTTCAGACCCATGAATGATGAGCTGTGCTGTAAGGATGGTCAAGTTCTGCCTGTACCAAGCCTTTGGGGGAAGATTATGTTTGCCATTGAATCAGGGTGTGTGTATGTTTAACATATGATGAAGAAGAGAAAAGATGTAAGCTATTTCCCATGGCTGTCTTCAATTTCAGTTTTAGTAGATTAAAATTATGTGGTGGTTTGTTTAAAATACACATTTCCACATTTCCCTTGATCACGANAACCATCACTGTTATGTGGGAAACAGGCCCTGGTTCCCTCAGGCCCACTGTATCCTTAGTTATTCATTCAGAGAGACAGCACAAAAAGTAAGATTGTTTTAAGATTTTCCACAGCATCCTGAAAACAGGTGCTCCCTTTGTGAATTCAAGGGGGTGAATCCATGTGGTCATTCCAGCCTTGTTTCAGCCCTGGTTCTGAAGAACAAAGGCATGTTCTTTCCCCTGAAGATTGACGTTTGCTTGCTGAGATTAGGCACTTCCTGTGACCCCTGGGTCCTAAGGCTGCTGGCGCAGAGGGGGAAGTCAAAGGAAGCCAGCACAGTGAGGCATGTGGGCCCTTGCGATTTGCACAGAGGCAGGCCGAGGCTTGCTGAGGCAGTTATCAAGCGGTGGTGCTCTCATTCCACAGCACAGCACTGAAAAGCCTCCACTTGCTTTGTTCTCCCTGAATGGTCAGTGTGGAGACCTGTTGCCTCCATCCGTCAGATCTTTTCCTTCTGCCCTCCACTGTGTGCTTCAGAAAGCAGCCCGGCTCCCTCACATTCTGACTCCTCGAGTGGAGTGAAAGGGCTTCTTTCTGGAGAGAGAGGTTTGTTCCACACAGAACTGCCTTTGACAGGGATGACATCCCCCTAGCAAAGTGAGGACAAAACGGGTTGGCAGCACGCCAGCCAGCGGGGANGGCTGTAAACTGGAACAATGTTTTATCAAGTCTTTGTCCCATCATCTCCTTTCTGGCAGGGTGTATTGGGCAAGTGAAACTCAAGCCTGTTGGTCAGTCTGAATGTAATCCTTTGAATTAGACACTGCATGGAGACCATGCGGGCCTGAGGTTTGNAGGCAGTTTAACAAAATGTCCCCAAGAACAGGAAGAACAATTCCAAATTGGCGCCAAGAATGCTTTTAATTTATACATAGCTGTAGTTGTACAAGTGGCAGAGGGTCTTGCCAACAGTTTCTTTGTCTAAACGTCAGTGGAAAGAGAATAGACGGTATGGTTTGTTTATTTTAGAGAAAATGAGATTGATTCCCTGAACTCTTCTTGTATTGAAGAAAAAGAAAAGGTGACATGAAGCGATCCTAACGAAGTGCAGTGTGCTCATTTTGAGTGGTACGTGTGAAGNTGTTTTTATATTATCCTCTACTTTTCTGGATCTCCCCCACCCCCCGCCCCAGGAGAAAGGAGGAAATGGAGAAGGGAATGAGAGGTGAAAGCAAACTGAAGCATGGAATTTTTTTA
>LZPO01034855.1:585219-602662 GCA_001675575.1 Neotoma lepida
TTGCTTGGTTGCTTCTGGATTGATCCACAGATCAATGAAATGATGAGTATTGGGGAGTATAAAGTGACTTAGAAAATGTATACTGAGAACCTATTATGTTCTAGGTACTGAGACAAATGCTAGAGCTGTAGAAATGTGTGAGGCATGGGCTCTGCTTACTAGGGACTTATTACAGGCCACCGTGTGTAATAGAAACATCCATCCATATATGGCTACAGGGCCATAAGGACATGAGGAGAAGCATACACAAGGCACTGAGTAGAAGAGNCCTACTTTCAGGGGCTGTGAGGGAGATCTTTTTCTCCTGGATTATTTTTAGTGCTTAGAGACTAGTTCTGGGATTCTCAAACTTGGTCTGAAGGCCAAATTCTCCTGGATTCCCCTNTTTGTAAGGTCCTTGAAGTACGAATGCCTTTTACATCTTTTTAAGTGTTAGGAGAAAGGAAAAACCAGAAGAGTAACACAGCCCTGCTCTGCATCCAGGAGTCTNAGTCGGTGACAGACCACACACACGCCGGTGGCTCCTGGCGAGAGCTGAGCACCTGGTTGTGCTGCGGCTGGCTTAGTCGTGAGGAACATTCTAAAATGTCTTTGNCATGAGGAAATCACATAACAAAGTATCTTTCAGAACCTACTCCTCCTCTTGTTAAGCAACACAGGACTGTCATTGTCAGTGTCATGTGAATATCATGTGACACTTGGATTTCTCTGTTCATGGCTAAGGTCTTAGCAGAACAAAGCCATGCTTGCTCACTCACTTATTATCTATAGTTGTCGACACGGCAGAGGTGAGTAGTTGCAACACGGAGAGATGACCCCCCTCAAAGTCTAAAGCTAGTTACCTGGCACTTTCTAAGGAAAGTTTGCCCATTCTGGACCGTTTATGACTCACATTCGTGTTGTTTTCCTGATCTCTATGCTGACTCTACTAACTGGTTTCATTCTCGGTCCACCCGTTGTCCATCTGTCATTCATCTACCACACACCAATTCTCACCGTACATGCAAACTCAGCTTCCCCTCCTCCCCAGCACCTCCTTTAAGTGCTTGTAGCACGGGCTGCAGGCATCACTGCAGGCCATCAAGAGGCTTGAGTGCAGGTGTGGGTATTCAAGCAAGGCCCTTTAAGGGCTACTCATGTTCTCTCAATTGCACTTTGAGAAGAGGAACCCCATTCATTAGTCTGCGAGAGAGCACTCTACCTGCAACTTTATTTTTAAATGGCCCTCTGGTTAGCAGATTTGCTGCAGTTGGGATCCTTTTACTTTTGGCGGCCTATAGAAAAGCAGATGATATAGGGCTAGTGCCTTTCATCCATCCCTAGGCACTGGGATGGTGCGAAGCTCACCATGGACTTAAGTCAGTGGGCTAGCGCGTGCATTTGGGTCATTGTGTGTAACGCTGACACCTCATGCCTTTTGGCAGACATAATGGAGAGACATTAAGTCAACAAGAAGGCCCAGAGCAGCTGAGTGTTTGGCATGGGTCAGTTTTGCTCATGGTAGTCTTTCTTGGAACTGAACCCCACTCATCCCTCCTTAAGCAGAGCGCCTCAGCAGAGCTACAGGAAGAGGCTTTTCTGCCTGTGGTTCCTCTGCTTGCTGTGTGGTTTTAAGGGTACTTCCTCTGGTTGCCCTGAGCAACTGGTTTCCTCCAGACCAGAAAGCTGTCTTTGGAAGAACTCCGAGATTGTGATCTGAAGGCTGGCAGCTCCAAGCTGCCGCTCTGTTTTCAGTCACCANGTCGGAAGTGATCCACATACTGGTGGTGGAGAGAAAAATCTGCCACATCCACCCTGTGATTATTCAGTGTTTGGAAAAGGGGAAAGGAAGATTAAANAGAGAAACATGTGAGGGCATTAGGCAAGTATATGGTAGTTTTAAAGGACTTAATCGGAGAAAGCTTAGAGCCCGGCAACATTTTTACCCAAAATGTGTGATGAAGAGTGGTACTGCCTACTTGGTAACCCTCTGCTGCTTATCCCTGCAAAACAGCTCAACAGTNAAACCCTTGAAAGACACCCATAGACAAACCAAACCCTGTGAGTGAGAGCTGTGGTTGCTGGGCCAGAAATCCCAGTGGTTTGAAGGCTAGTATGGCACTTGTTTGCCCAGGTGAAGATCAGGGAAAGGCTGGAGTGAGGGACCCTGGCTGCTGGGANGACCTCTCTTCCATCCCAATTTTCCAGGTTTCAGTTGTTTTCTTTCAGGCCAACATGAACCAAGCAAAGTTGTAGCTACCAGCAGTTCAAAGCTGAACACATTTGTGCTTAAAAACCAAGATCTGGGTTAGCCAGATGGCTCAGCAGATAAAGGCACCTGCCACACAGCCAGACAATCCGAGTTGATCTCTGTGACCCACATGGTGGAGGAGGACCGATTCCTGCGAGCTGTCCTCTGACCACACATTAACAACTTGGCTTATGAAATTCCTTCCTCAACATAAATAACTTATAAAAGTTGTTTTTTTTTTTTTTTTTTTAAGAATACAATTCTGGGTAGTTCTATGGTTAGTTTATATAGATCATTAGCCAACTTCACTAGTCACCGTGTCTAGGGGTTTGAGGTTTAACATTAACCCTGTGTGGGCATTCACCCATCTTGTGGTTAGGGTTAATGGAGGAAGACAGTGTGGAAGTACTGTAGGGAGAAAATCGGTCACAAACAAATGTGGCCAAACCTGGTTCCCATTGCCAACCTGTGCAATTTCACCCATCAGAGAACTTCATGTCCTGTTCTGTAGGCCCATTCCTAATGAGAAAACACAACAGGAAGCTACTTCACAGTGTAGACTACAGACTGGCATTTCTTTAAAGAACAGTTACTCTGCCTATTTGGTGGTCATGAATTCACGATTCACCATGAGAAGGTCTGAATCTTTAGGTTCAGCATGGGGCAGGACAATTTTAGCCTTTGCACTTCCTGTCTGGTGCCCTTGGGCTGGAAGCATCATGTCACTCCAGTGACACCAGAGAGAACACTGAGGAAGATGGTGGGTTCTTTGAGCCTGCTCGTCAATCCTGCTCTCATTTTCAAATGAGTCANAGCCACGATTACATGCATTCCCATGCATACTGTGTGATGTGTACATATCTGTACACATGTACCTGCAAACAAGTGTGTGTGTATTTACAGACGAAAATTAGCATACATCCATGCATCAACTTATTATCCATCTCTCCATCCATCAATCCCTCCCTCCTTTCCTCTTCTATCTGACAGTATTCATCCAAGAAGAACTACTTGCATTTGTGACCTTATGATCTGCCACTCTCCTACTAATGGTGAAAAAAGCATGTCTTGGTAAGGTATCTTTTTTGTTTGTTTGTTTTTGGATTTTGGTTTTTGTTTGTGGTTTGTTTTTGTTTTTGAGACAGGGTTTCTCTTTGCCACAGCCCTGGCTGTCCTGGAACTTGTTTTAAATACCAGACTGAACTTGAACTCACAGAGATCTTCCTGCCTCTGCCTCCTGAGTTCTAGGATGAAAGGCGTGCGCCACCACTGCCTGTAATGTCTTTAGCANGACTTTCATGTTTGGAGAGGGGGAGCAATAGTGGAAAAGAGTTTTCTCCATGGTAGTTTTACCCCCGATTTTATTAACTCTTTTCAATTGTGCAATGCACCATGTATCCTGAGGCTGTGCTCTGTGTGTGGATGCATGGCCTGATGGGTAAAGTGATCATCAACACTGTAGTCCCCCCACACTCCCCAGTCCTTATTCCCACAGACAGTCACATTTTATTCCCACCTACCTCAAGAAAACAAATAGATCTGGAGTTTCTGAAATCGTATTTTCTTACTGTATACTTTACTTATCTATGCATGCAGAAACAGTGGCATTTGGCTTTGCTTTTTCAAAAATTATTTTTATTTTATTTATTTTATTTTATTTTATTTTATTTCAAAAATTAATTTTATTTATGTAGCCTAGGCTGGCTCAAACTCTGATCTTCCTGCCTCCTCTCCCCAAATGCTAAGATTAGGTGAGCAATGCTGAGGCAAGAGCCATCATGCCAAGTTTGTGTTAAGACCTTGTATGAGTGGACTCAACAGTTGATTGAGTTTGCTGAGTCTGGCTGGATTTTCCCAACTATTTGAAGGGCTATGGGGATAAGATTCACTTCTCTCATGTATTTTCATTTATCGGTTTCATTTGGACTATAATGTTGCAATCCATTGTGCTGCAGATGAACCTATGGGCTGGTATGGCATTTGGCCACTGTGAACCATGCTGCGGTTGTCTGAGGGGGTGCCCTTGCTCTGGTGCATGCATTTCGTGGTCGTGTCCTTGTTACTGGAATTGCTGATTTCTCTTCTTCAATAACGAGATTGACCCAGTTGCCCTCCAGTTTAGTGTAAGACAGACCTGTTGACTTTATGTCCTTAGGGAATCCTCAGAATTACTTGTCACTTTGCTTATATTCCACTAATAAGCAGATTTCCTGGCTTTAATTTGTAGTTTTCTTCATAACTCCCAATGTTATTTCCTATTTGTAATTTATTTGGTCGTTTGACTATCCTCTTTTGTAAACTGCTTGTTCAAAACATTTGTCATATTTTGATTTGAGAGCTGGTCCTTTAGAACATTGAGTCTGTAATTTTATAATTAATGAATTAATTGGGTAATTTTTGTGTGTATGTGCTTGGGCAGACATGTGGCATAGCAAGTGTGTGTGGGTCGGAGGACAACTGGTGGGGGTTGGTTCTTTTTTTCTACCTCAGGGGTCCTGGGGATCAAGCTTAGGTCTTCAGGCTTGGCAGCAGGTGCCCTTTCCCACTGAACCGTTGCTCTGGTCCCATGGGTAGTTGTAAAAACCATTCTTTGTATCATTTCTTTGGAATTATGCTATTTTGCCCCTTATATGTTGTCTATTAATTTTTTTTCATGATTCAAAATTTATCATAGTTGCCCTAGACTACAAAATATCTCTCTCGCTCTCTCTCTCTCTCTCTCCCCCCTCCCCCTCCTCTCTGTTTTTATCTCTTATCAGAAAATACTAGGTATTGGAGTATTTTAACTCATTTTATCCTCTTTTGTGTTTTGTATGCTATTGTTGTGGTGATCTATTGTGTACCCTAATAAACTTTGCCTGAAGATCAGAGGACACAGCCAGCCACTAGATTAAACATAGAGGCCAGACAGTGATGGCACACACCTTTAATCCCAGCACTTGAGATCTCCTGCCTTTGCTTGGGAAGCACACANGCCTTTAATTCCAGGAAGTAGTGTATCAGGGAAGAGAAAGGTATATAAGGCGTGAGCAAACAGGAACTCACTCTCTTTAGACTGAGGATTTCGTAGAGGTAAGAACTAGTGGCTGGCTGTTTTGCTTCTCTGATCTTTCAGCTTTCACCTCAGTATCAGGCTTTTTGTTAAAAGACCNTCTAAGATTGGAACAACATATTGTTACATTTTAAACCTCCTGTAACTATTACTGATGTTATCATGCCTCTGCCTCAGGTCACCCTTCCTTTGCTGAGGTAGCGTTCTTGCTGACAGGGAGGTTCACTTAGACTGACTGGTTCAGCATCTCCTCCTGCGGAGAACTTGGTGCTTAGCCCAGGGTCACCATTTTGTAAGTCATCACATGTTTTTCTCCCTCTGTCTCTGCCTTTTTCAGATCTACTGTGACACATGGGCCATTTGTGATTGTACTCTTGGGAGTTTGTAGGGCTTCTTGAGTTTGTGGGTTGGTGCACTTGCGACTATATCCATATGTGTTTCTGCTGCCCACATCTCCTTCCCCCTCCATGCTAGACCAGGTTTTCTTATTCCACGTTGGCTAAGTTGGCTTCACACTAGATGTCTGAAGATGAACTGAACTTCTGATCCTTCCACCTGTGCCTCCTTAGTTCTGGGACCACAGGACTGGGCTGTCACCATGTCTATAGCTTCTTTTTCTCTTTCACTTTTCCCCCTTCTGAGCCTTATCCTACATTGTCAGTGTTGTGAAAAGGAGACACACTTTATTCCCTCAACAAGTGTTTTTATTCTTAGACTCCATGACATGCCAGGCACCAGTCTATATTCTTGGGATTCCTTAGTCATCAGAGACACAAAGACTCTTGTCTCCGTAGATTGCTATTAAACAATAAAAACTGTTAGCTGATGATCAGTACCCATTGGTGATTATTTCTTCATTCTACATTAATAAAACTTACCTTAATGATTTAGAGTATAAAAAGGTAGTAGGTACTACTGAAAATATGACCAAGTAGAGCTGTTTTGGGTGGATGGGTCATTCTGGGGGACAGCGGAAGAAATTTGGGTGCTGCTTGAATAAAGATGGGAAGCATGTAGGAATCTTCTAGAAAGAAAGAGTGTGTCCAGAAAGTTCAGGAGCACCAGTGAGGCCAAGTGTGGTGTCATTGGCAAGAACAAGAACAGAAGGGACAGGAAACAAAGGCAGAGAAGTGGTAATGAGGTCCGGGCTGTGCAGGTCCTGCTGAGGCCCCTGCCTCCGAGCAGAGGAGGGTGGATCTGACCCACGAGTTTAGAGACCCATCTGGCTCCCAGTAGAATGGGCTGTAGAGAGCAGAGCAGAAATGGAGGAAGCTTTATTATAATTCTGTAGAAAACCTGGCCAGCTTCTGCTGACAACAAGGGAATGGAGAGAAGAGATTTAGATTTGCTCATTTCTGCAAAGAGGGTGCAATAGAATTTTCTGACTGATTTGATGTGGGTTGTGAAAGAGAAATGCAACTCCTCATTGCAGTTTAGCCTAAACCACTAGGAGGGTTGAGTTACCCTTGTTGATGAGCTGGGAAGGTTGCCTGGAAAGTGTCCAGAAGGAAGGATTAGCTCAAGCTTGGGTATCTGAACATGGTATGTTGCAGAGAGGCAGTGTCCTGACACCTTTGGAGAGATGTAAGGATGCAGTGGTATTCATAGTTGTGATGCTGGCTGGGATCTCTCAGGATTGTGTGTAAGAAGATGACATTTAGAAGAAAGATAGAGTTCTTAGGAGAATCAGCCTTTTGGAAGGAGGGAGACGAAGCATGCTTGAGCAGAGGCATCACATTGTTCTGTAGGACCACCTGTCAGTGAGCTAGGAGCACCTATCAGAGTTCTTCTCTAGAAGACTCTACCCCTCCTGACTTAGTCACCACAAGGAGGATGCTGCTGTTCATAATCCTCACATGGGACAGCAAGTCCTTCTCTGACATAGGATCTGGGGAGCAAGTCTTGTGTATCCCATACTGAGACAATGAGCACAGATTGAAAAAGAGAACCTTCGTCTTCTTGAGGACAAAGGAGAAGTTTTGGATCTGTCCAACAGGGAGAATAGAAGGAATCAGCAAAGGCAACCAGCATGATGGAAGGATCATGCTGTCTAGGCAAGTGCAGAAATTATACCATTGTAGATGAATAAGGTGGATCAAGTGTGGTGAAGATGGAGAAAGAAGCCAACCTGTAGGTCATTCATTCTTGAGAAGAACATGGGAGTAGAAGGGAGCCTAGCTGCCTTGGGATCACGAGAACGGGAAAAGAATAGGGCTCAGCAGATAACGAGAACCTCAACCCTTTCTGTATGAGACTGCAAGAACACAACTGATTTGTCTATTTATAATGTGACCATATTGAGGAGAGGAGAGAGACGGCTGGAATACTGATTGAGTCAGGGTAGGATGGGAAGGAGTCTCATCTGGAGGAACTAGCTTTAGAGATGATTGTTATCTATGTCTACAGGAAGTTGGAGTGTGTGGATGGAGACAGAGTCTTGCCAGGGGCTATGTAGGCTTTCAAGTTTGTGGAAGAAACTTCATGTTTCTTTAAGAAGTAGGATAAAAGTTCATTGGTGGAGAGAAGAAATGACAAGAAACTACTGGAGATTAGGGAAGAAAGAATATGTAGACTTCATGAGTGTGTAGGTGAATAGACTGAGATTTCTAGGTGATTGCTAGTGACATTTAAAGATACATTTGACATTAATGGTTTAATGGTCATGAATACTGTCTGGATTCAGGTGTGAATGAAGTAGTTTGTTAGATTTAACCAGTGTGGTGTTTATGCCAAAAGGGTCTGAGTGAGAGAGAGCTGAGCAAATTGANGGAGGGATTTTTAGGATAAAACACACCGTGTCTGGTGCTCTTAACCACTGAGCCAACTCTCCAGCCCAAATTCAGTTTCTTCAGGACTTACTATTTTTAATTATGTAGATATGTGTGTGTAGGGTGTATGTGCACTGAGTACCGGTGCCCATTGAGGTCAAAAGAGGGAAGTGGATCTTCTGGAGCTGTAGTCACAGGCAATTGTGAGCCATCTGTCATAGCTGGCATTGGAAAAGAGTATTCCTGATAGCCCACAAAAATAACTCGGCAAGGCAACTTACTCTTTAAAAAGGTGCGCAGCGCTTGAAAAACCAAAAAAAAAAAAAAAAAAAAAAAAGAAAAAAAAAAGGTGCACAGCGAACAAATCTGAGTAAGCAAGAGCACAAGGCGGGGAGTTCGCTTAGTTTTTGTCCTCTAGGAGGGTGATGACTGTATATTACCTCATTGGTGGAGCTTGACCTCACAATCTGATGTGATTGGCTAATTCATAATGGGTGCAAAGTGTGTATAGTGTGATAGTTAACTGTTAGGAAATTCTAGAGGTACAGTGATCTTCTGAGGGCGTGGTGGTACCAGGAAGTTTTAGGAGTGTCACCATTTTGATTTATGCAATGTGGTTGCTTTACCCAAGATGATGAGGAAGTCACATGGCCTTCATCTTGATGAGGTCGCCAGCCAAGCTGGAATCAAAGCCATGATCAAAGCCATGGTTGCTATCCCCCATCAGAACACAAAGTCCCTATATTTCACAGATTAAATGTGGACGATGACCCCTTTTTCTTTTCTTTTCTTTTCTTTTCTTTTCTTTTCTTTTCTTTTCTTTTCTTTTCTTTTCTTTTCTTTTCTTTTCTTTCTTTCTTTCTTTCTTTCTTTCTTTCTTTCTTTCTTTCTTTCTTTTTTGGTTTTTCGAGACAGGGTTTCTCTGTGTAGCTTTGCACCTTTCCTGGAACTCACTCTGTAGTCCAGGTTGGCCTCGAACTCACAGAGATCCTCCTGCCACTGCCTCCCAAGTGCTGGGATTAAAGGCGTGCGCCACCACCGCCCAGCGACCCCTTTTTCTTTAAACAACAACAACAGCAACAACAACAAAACTACCTGGGTAAAGAGAAAGTGATCTTGGCACCATTATGTCCCACTGTGGAGTGGGCTGAGACAAGACAGACTTCTCACCCTCTGTGTGGGCTGGAAACCTTAGAAACCACGTGTTAGAAACTTGTTGACTCTAATTTACCACCTTGGCAGCCTTGTGTGGTGCTTTTCCCCAATCACAAAAGCACATGGGGCCCATGTGGTGTAAAGCAGTGTCAGATCTGACTACACCAAGCAGCAATCTCTGCTTGTTCCCACATCCTGATTCAGAACCTTCCAGGTTCTCTGAGGGAACTCTGCACCAGGCAGAGGACACGGTGTCAAACTTGTTTAGTTCCCNCACTGTGGCTATCAGTCAGCCCCTAAAGCATGAGAGAGAAGGGACAGAAATCTTTCAGGAAGGCACAGCACTGAGCAAGCTTCTTACAGCCCCACAGTGAGATGCATGGAGGGGCTGAGAGCATTTCTTTTCAGAGACTCATTGGTGTGTCACTGTGCATGTGACCAACTACGTTACTGGAATTTTGGTGTCCCTTCATGGTCACCATAAGATACAGGGGAAGTCAAGTCCCCTTTTGGGTTTTCTAGTCTCATTAATACAAGAACTTAAGAAAGGACAAAATGGAAGCTTAAGGAAACCGTTATTAGAATTTAAAAGAATCCTCCCCCAGGGAAGGCAAGCTGTAGATCTCAATGGCTGTCCTGAAGACAGGAATGGAGGAGAGAAGGAAAACAGTCATGTCCTTTGAGCTGGCCTGGAGGTCAGATAGATGGCTCACTAGCAGCCACGAGTCCGGGAGGGAGATTAGTCCAGTTTTCAGGGTCCTGACCCCAGAGCTAGTCAGAGGATCATTGACAGACCCAGCTGCCTCTGGCCCCAGAGGAACCTCCATGAGAGGGAATGAAGTCTAAGGTTTTCTTCTGGGGCTAGGAGGANAGGGAAGGTGTTGGAGATCTTTCTCACATTGTTCAGTTTCTTTATTCTCTTTGTGGACTAAAGGGGCATGGGTCTTTTTCTCCCAGTAGAAAACACAGTCAGTGTCTTCCTGAGAAACAGGGCTCTTTGTGCTAATGTGTGCAAGTAAGAGTTGGCAGACAAGGCCAGAAGTCTAAGGGCTTAATGATCGGCTCGGAGGTCTATATGAAATAACAGTACTTTATTACCTGTGGGTTTTTTAAATTTGTTTGTTTGTTTATTATCTCATTATCCATCCAGTAGTTAAGCACGAGTCCCAAAGGGTTACCAGGGGGAATTTTATTCTTACTTTCAATTTTTCCNAAAGTTCTTTTTATTTTGGCCATCTCCCACCCCTGCTTTTGGATACGATAGTCCTTTAGAAGCTTAACCCTCACTGCCATCTCCAGTTTCTAGGATGGACGTTTCTTTTACTCCACGTCAACTGCTTTGCTCCCCTATGAGTAATTCCTTTGCAGGGTGGTGTTCAAGTCTGGCATTTGTTGGCAATGAAAGCAGGTTGGTACAAACCCCTGACTAGGTCAAAGGGACTGCCAGTGAGCTGTATGAGGTTGCATCAGCACCTATAGAACTGTGAATCAGGGCTCCCAGTTCACTCTGTGCTCAGAGCATAGCTCAGTCATTCTCATACAGTCTCCTGGATGTCCCAGCCACTAAGGAAATACTTCATCACTCCTTGTAACTTTTCTTACCTTGTTCTGCACATGGAATTGTGTAGTCACAGTGATGCTTGCCGGAGTCCTTCTCTAAGTTGCCAAGAAACTTTCTGTTCTTGAATCATTGTTAGTCTGGAGTGTTGATCACCCTAGACTCTGGATGCCATTACAACAGGCTTCAGGATATATTTCCCTCAAGAGAGGGAATCTCCACACTCTACTGGATGGATTTGAATCCTGGACAAATCCCCAGTTTATTGGAAAAAGAATTATTGGTGTCATACAGAGAGACACAAAACAGTAGCTTGGCGAGGCAGTTTAATTTTGCAAAAGGATGCATAGTGACCCAAACTGAGGAACCAAGCATGGCAGGACAGGAAGTTCACTTAACTTTTATATAAATACAAGGTGGTGACTGTCTCACCCCACCCCACTGGTGGTTCAACTTCACAGTCTCATGAGATTGGCTAATTCATAATCAGTCCAAAGGGGAAAGATGTGAAAAAGAGTCATGTCCTAGGAAAGGCTGGGATTCAGTGGTTGGGCAAATAGGCAAGTACCGCAAGTGTTTGACAAGATGGGGAAGGTTTATAGACTACCTGCTCTTGGCACNCTGGCTATCTTTGATAGACAGGTCTGTTTCTTATACTGGGTTCCAAACTCAGGTTTTCTGCAAGAGGATTATGTACTTTTAACTACTGAGCCGTCTCTCCAACCCATAAAGTCAGTTTCTGAAGGAAGACTATGAGGCATTGAGGACATGAACTAACTCCAAAGTAAAGATTGTTTGGATTGGGGTCTATTCTCTTCAGAGTTCTACAAGCTGGGCCGGAAGGTGGCTTATACATAACAGAAGTTTTATTTCTTTTACTTCGAGAAGCTGAGGAGTCCAAGATCAAGGTATAGCAGAACCCATGTCTGGCGAGGGCCTACTTCCTCTTAGATGCGTGTGTCTTCACTTCCTCTTAGACGCCTGTGTCTTCACTTGGTGGAAAGGACAAATGAGAGAGGTGGTCATAAGGTGCCAATGGCAAGTGTGTGGGCTCTGCTGTCATAAACCAATCATTCCATCGCTCCACCTCCAAATACCATCACTTAGGGGGAGTTACGCTTTCAAGATGTGGATTTTGAGGGTCCATGGATGTCAAGACTCTAAGACATGAGACATGGCCTGGGAAGATGGCCTGCTTAGCTGAAGCTGGGACGCATGGCACTGACGGTGTATGCGAGTTACCATTGTCTGGTTTCCTCTCTGTGTTCAAGCTGTGCTCTTCAAAGAATTATCATGCTGTGTCTTAAGTGCTAGGTGGATGTCATGATGTATGTTGGGGACCCTGAGTNTTTAGGTGTTACTCACGTGATGCGTATTTTTTGCCCTAGTCCCTGTTCCTATTCTTGCTGTTTCTGCTTCAGACAGAAGTTGCTTCTTTGGTTACAGGAGAGACTTCAGGCTTGGGTGTTTTGAGTTGTGCTTCTGATGTGAAGTGGCTGTCAGGTGGTAGTGAATCAGTCATTGACTGAGGGTCTATCATGTAGCAAGCACNTCTCTAGGCATCAGAGACAAGACTGTGAACCGGAGTGTCAAGAGTAGCTGTCTTTGCAGAGCTTTCATTCTTGTTGGGGGGCAGGATCAATAAACAGNCACAGCCAAATTATAAAATGTTTATAGTGTGTTATTGGAATTGTCTTTGAGCAAAGATCTAGGTTTAATGTCAGATGTATGTGCACGTACAGGCAAGAACAAGTTTCCATGGGAGGCTGATCTAGTTGGTGGCATGTCCTTATGAAAACAAAACCCCACATTAATGCTAAAGGCCAAGGATATTGTTTTTGGTTATTAACAACAGCATGAGTCAGTAGGCTTTTGAGTGTATGCTAGTATGTGTCTGCCAAACTAGAAATGGGCAGTGTATGATTTTTGTGGGGGATGGGGAGGTGGGGTTTGAGAGAACAGTGGCTGGTGAGTATTTCTAGAGGAGGCTGCTGACCTCAGAGCTGCTGACCTGACTCATTTCTGCCAGTGGAAAGATACACATGTAAGGATTACAGCTGTTCTTTAATGGGCTGAGTTCATCTGTGGCCAGAAAAAGAATAAAAGTTCTCAGGTGCCCAGCTATGAGAGGGGTGAGGAGTCTGAATCATGAGCTCAAGCCTCAGCAAGGTGTGTGGATGTGTGACNGCTGAGAAAGCAAAGTTCAGATATTGACAGTCCGTAGCACTGGGGTTGTTTAGTGAGGAATCTCTCCTCTTAGTGACCAGTCACTGGGGGATAGAGGCTGAGCTTCAGTGGTCCAGATGATGTGGAAAAATGTTTGTCAACCCTCTAGAAAGGTCTACCCCACAGCAGTTGGTGTGGGTAACTCCTAGGACCCACACCAGGAATGGTCCACCACCGGCCCCTGTGGGTGGATCACAGCCTTGGTCTACAGGGAAGCTTGGGAGGGTATGAGAGAATTGAATTCTGCAGATTATGTCTAAGAAATACAGTCGCAGCACTTGANGCAGGTGTTGCAAATAGGTCAGTATAAAATAGTCACCTAATGATTCATTGTCACAGCCCAGACCGTGAACCGGCCCTTTGCAGACCTTGCTTTGGTGAACGAGTCCAGTGAACACATTTATGNACTTCCTATCCATGGATTACTCATATTCTTTGCTTATTACCCGATTTGATTGCTCAGGNTCTGTATCTTCTCCACTCATCTCTGTCAGACGCGCCGATGATTAACTTCGTGGGGCTTTGTGATCAACCCTGGCATATGTTTCTCACAGGCTGCATCTGGCCTTGAGAGGAGGATGCGGTACATGTGAGGAAGCANCGGCTTGGGGAGTCACTAAGTGCTCTGACTTTGTGATCACAGAACCTGAGGGGATGATGATGATGGAGAAACACATGGGCTGTGAGGATGCCAAGGTCCATGATGGCAGGATGGNTAGTTGTCCACATGCAGGGGTCGGGGTACGGAGAGCTGGGTTCCGGCTTCACAAAGGCTGGGTTAGGACTTCAGACCCAATCCCNGCTTTTGAGTGGGTTTGGACAGTTCACTGAGCCTTTTTGTGTTTTGCTATCTGTCACCAGTAGTTTGTGCTGAATTGTCTGAGGACCAGATACAGAGATGGGTGAACAGTCTTTCTTGTAGTAGTTTTCATCCAGAAAGTGGTCAGNAGACAAGTCATTGTCATAGACGCTGTCCTCACACCAACTCAGAGGGAAGTAGTGTTATGACCCCATTTTACAGGTGAGATTCCCACTCTGTCCAGATCTCTCAGTTACGCTGCCTGGCACTTCCTCTGTGTCTTTGCCTCTCCAGTCACAGCTTGTTAAGAGGGACCTGACTGTGGTCTGAACAATTTGGGTTTAGTTCTTTTCCCTCGCTCGGATCCTTCATGTTCAACCCATTCTAGTTTCTCAATCTTTGAAATTCGGGCTTCACGTGGGTTGTTGGTCACAAGGGCCACATGAATTATGCTCTGTTCAGCTGTGACTGCCACATCTGGCGTACTGCCAAAGGGCATGCCTCTTGCCCCTTCATAATTTTGAAAGATTTGATTTGATAGTTGAGACAGTCTCACTTCATCTCTTACGGTGAGTGACAGTCAGTCTTCTGGGTGTGNGGTGAGGATAGGTGATGTAGCAGGGGGATCAGAAAGGGAATAAGGCCAGGCTACAGTCTGCAGAGTCCTGATCCTCNCTCACCGCACTCAGTAGTACTTGAAAAATGCCTGAACCAAGTCATTTTTTACTTTTAATAGAATTATGAAAATCTTAAATCTGTTTAACACAGTTACCACTGTTCTAATTGATAATGTTTTAAATAATATATAATTCAGTGCTGTGGGTTACATATTTAATGTTGTGCAGCCATTACCGCTTGTCTCAGTTACTGTTCTGGTGCTGTGAAGAGATGTCATGAAGAGACATCATGACTATGGCAACAGGCCAACAGGCATGGCCCTGGAGCAGTAGCTGAGAGCTTACACTGCATTCGAAGGTTGGAGGCAGAGAGCAAAGGACTGGACCTGGTGTGGACTTTTTGAGGCTTCAAAGCCCACTCATTCCCCAGTGACACACCCCCACCAACAAGGCCACACCTTCTAACCCTTCCCAGAGCAGTTCTACCAAGTAGAGACCAATGGCCTGTAGGAGCCATTTTCATTTAAACCACTATGCTGCTGTCTGTGTCCAAAACTTTTCCGTGTACCTGGAATGGTGTAATGTTTGTGTTTTTGTATCTTATGTATTTCCCTTAAGATAATTAAGGTCCNTTCATGTTGTAGTTCTGGTGAGAACGCCATTCCTTTTAATGGCGGAATACTACTCCATCATATGCGTGTGCTCNGTTTTGTTTATTTGATTACCTGGCAGTGGGTGCCTGGGTTGTTCCCATCTTTTGGCTGCAATGAATGTTCATGAACAAGTGTAAGTGATGATGCTCGGCAGTGGTTCNGAGGAACAGTTTTAGTTTCATGGGATTCCAGTGGTAGGACCTAGGGGAAGCTTTGTCTGCAGCAAGTTTGCNGTCATGATTCCTTGGTGTGCATGCCTCTCTATCCAGTGTCCCCAGCAGGCTTCTTTGCCATTTGCTGAGTCTGCCACTGTAGTTGTCAGGGAGGATGCTGGCAGCTGGTGAGTCAGATTGCCTTCAGCCATCCTGGTTGACTGCTTCCTTCCCTCCCTGGGTGCCTCACCTCTTGCTTGCCAGTCTGTAGTTGAGCCAAGACATTTCTCATGTGCCCGTTTCCTATGATTTGCCTGTGAGTTCTGGAGTTGCTGAATGAATATTATTTTTCTTACCTGTATTATGTTGGGACCCCAACTTCTACGTGCATATGCTGCTTTTAATGACCACTTAGTGGAAAGGCATTTTCAGCAGGTGACTGGGTGCTGGAACATGCTGTAGATTTACTTTAGATGGGCTGGGTGGGCTGCCTTTGCCTTTTCTCTGTGAGCCTAAGGGAGTTGCATACTCCACCTGACCTCGTGATGAATGTGCAAGNCTTCCTGTTCCCCCTCTCACACTNGGACCTGGNACCCGGCATGTGTCTGTCACTCTACTTCAAGTATAATATTTGGGCATGCAAACTTGGTGTGTTTCCTGGTTGACAATAACTTATTTTAGAGGAAATGGTGCCAAGGCCTTCTGGGGATGCTAAGAGCTAGCATTTACATTCAGATTCTCATTAGANCATTTCTCAGCCATTATTCATAAGAAGCTGCCTAATTTTAATTGATTAGCTGAGAACTCTGTAAGGTGTCAGGTGTCAGAGACAGACCTCAGAGTGTGGTCCTTCATTCCCGCCTCTCCCAGCGCTTGGTTTCTCCTTTGTTACCCAATATCACCCATCTCCATCTCCATTTCTTGTAGTACCCCACAGGATGTTTTAGTTNGGAAGATATGAAATGATATTTATCCCTATATTTGTCTATAAAGCAAATTAAAAACTGTCCTAGTCTGTGATTAACAAACACAAATGCATTTGAATTGCTCAGCCTCACTTAGTCTTAGTCCAGGGGCCTTAGTGGCTCTCCTGTAATGCTGTCCTCATTGCTGCCTCACAGTAGGGGCTTTCTGGGGGGTGGGGTGGGCTTAACCAAGTCTGTCTCCAGTCTCAAGTCTTGTCAGGGTGCCCCTCTCATCCAGCCCACACCTAGAGCCTGAAGTGCACCTGTTCATGGGCAAAGCAATAGTATTTATACGAACACACCGCAAACATGGAGGTTGCTTGAGATACTGTATTGGCTTATTTCATGACTGAAGATGACCCAGACATATTAATGTTCCTTACTATTTAGAGAAGTACTGAGCACNTGCCCTGTAACCCNGTAAATCCATGCATCCATTCCCAGTCGTCATCCATTCTCCTCGTTTCACTGCTCTGNCATTCCTCTGATTGTTGGTACAGCCTGGACTGGAGCAGGTGGTTGCCTTCCATGCCCTCGCATCTTCCAGTGTGCCCTCCCCAGTGGGGATTCTCCCAAGCAACTTTTTAAAGAGTGTAGAAGGCTTTTACTTTGGGCTGCCAGCTCACAAATAATCACATGGAGACATTATTAATTATGAAAGCTTGACCTTAGCTTAGGCTTGTCCCATTAGCTCTTATAATTTAAATTAACCCGTATCTTTATAACCTACAGTCTTTTACGTGGCTCAGTTACCTTTACTCTGTACTGCCCATCCTGTTTTCCTCAACATCTGGCTGGCTACTCAGTCTTTCTTCTTCACTGAGACCTCTCTGTCCCCAGAAGTCCTGCCTAACCTCTTCCTGCCTAGCTATTGGCCGTTCAGATCTTCATTAAACCAATCACAGTGACACATCTTCACACAGTGTAATTCCCCAACACAAGAGTCTGTGCTGAGGATGGGAAACTCCGCCACTCCCTGGAGAGGAGCCTGAGCCCTTAGTGTTGTCCTTCAGTTATTCTGTGTTATCTCACTCTCAGTGCCAATGACAATGATTGTTACTTATTGCTGCAGAGCAGAGGGGTGTCTGAAAGATCCCACACTCGGGAAAACCCAGATGCTCTGCCCCCACAAGCCACATGTACCTCTTGTGAAAGGCGCAGAGCATCTTTGGAATCCACAGGCCCACTGCTTGTACGTGGGCAGGGCAGCACCTGGCCCCATATGTTTTACTACGGTTGGTGCTAAGGGCTCCTGGGTATTTTCCCCC
>LZPO01034855.1:609009-626338 GCA_001675575.1 Neotoma lepida
AGGGAGAGAGGGAGGGATTGAGGGAGGAGCCCTAGGCCCTCTCCAACACACCCAAATGACCAGATTCATCATAGCACGAAACTTCACAAGTTACACCCACTCCCTTGCCGGCAGCCGGGAAGGCTACAGCTTCCTGATTTCAGTTACTGGAAGTTTGAGAGATGGAAAGGCAGCCTGGTGTGTGCGCCTTGCTGAGCCATGGGTGAGCTTCGGAAAATTCGATCCATTTTCCACCGGTGATTCTCCTAGGCTCTGCTGGCGCTGGAAGCTGCTGCGCGAGGCTGTGGTAAGGATGGGTAAGAGCCCCGGAACCCTTAACTGTGGCCTGAGGCGGGGAGCCTGAATGGCCGGAGCCCTGGCCATGCTTAGTTCATGCTCAGCCCCAGGGCGCTGTGCTGCTCCGCTGAGCTTTGGGAAGCGGGCTGCTGTGCGGGTTCTGACCCCCGGGAAAAGGAGTTCTGGCTCGGAAACTTCTCTCTTGCTTTACCGAGGATCTTTGTATGGGAAACGGGACAAGACAGTGGGACTGATCTTGACACCCACCAAAGATGCTTCCTGCCAGGGACCCAACCCTGCTGCTCGCCTCCGGCTATACTAGGCTGTCTGTGTATGGGTGGGGGTGGGGGATGGAGGGAATCCCTTTGGAGAAGTTTGGGATTCTAGGCTGGACTGGTTTTTGGATAGTCTGAAGCTGTGGCTCCGGACCAGCACCTGGATGGGAGTTCCAGAATGAGGCACTAAGTCTCTGGTTTTCCTACTAGTTTTGCATTTAGGTTAGTTGAGCTGAAAGCCCCTTGCCACGGGGGAACTCTGTCTATCTGGAACTCCTTTTTAATGTGAGTTTTTCTGCCGCAGCTGGCTGATCTTCTGATCCATTGCCTAAGTGAATTTTGGGTGGGGTGAAGAGAGGAAGTTTTGCTGGAGGGTGGCACCGGAGTTGGGGGTATTTGTAAGTGACAATATCCTAGCAAAGCATAAACTTGGCTCCCCCCCACCCCCACCCCCAAGTCCTGGTTTTCAGCAGGCTTTCCTTGGTNTGTGGTTAGAAGGAAGTTTTGAGGCAGACATACCTGTTTTGCTTATTTCAAGTCTGATCAGTGGCTTGGTGATGCACTTGGAGCCAGGATTTTGAATGCTTATAGTTAGCTAATCCTTCATGAACTTACTTTTAGGATAAAAGGTGGCGAGGTTTGCACTAATTATCCATTTGCAACAAGCTCTTTCCTTGTTTGAAGTGAGTGGAATAGGAGGCGTTCTCAGCTGATCTTGTCGTTTTCCTAGCATTGGGTGGGATGGCTTGCCGGGCTCAATAGTCTTCCACTCAGGTATTGCAGGTCAGGGCACAAGCTGCTAGAGGCACAGTTAGCTTGCTGGGAACCTTCTGCATCCTTGAAGGTAAAGATCTATATATGTGAAGAAATGACTCTTCAACCAAACTAGACCTGTCCCAAGGGAGATCAGGTGGTATGGCCCAGGCTGTCACACCTGGTAGTGGCGTCAGGAACAGCCCAGTAGGTAGGTGGCTTTGAACATGATATTGTCACACCTACTCCTGAGGAACCTGTTGTCACTCTACAGGGGGTGGCTGAACTGGATCTTGTGATGGCAAGGGCAACACTGAGTAATAGGTGGAGTTTATGGAACAATAACCCTCAGAGAAAGGGGAAGCAGTGATACGCAGATGAAAGGGTCTTGGGTGTTGTCACCGGGGACTGTTATGCAGATGTCTGAAGCTGGGGTTGATTCTGCCTTCTGGCCACTAAGTTCCTGAATAGCTCCAATTCTTGCACCANTCTCTTCTTTTGGCTCCTCTCCCCCTCTTGTTTAGCTCTGTTTGTCTTATAGACTTTTTAAGTTTTGAGTTCAATGTGTCACAGAGATAGGACCACTGAAATTATTTGTTTTAGTAACTAATTTTCGTTGGAAGTTTCCCAATTCTTCTAGGATTTGAAATATATTGGTGTACGGTTAGTTATATTAGATAGATTCAGTTTTTAAAGACCGAGACATATGTAAAAATGTTTCCTTTTCCCTTCTTGGCATTGGTTATTTATTCCTTTTCTCTCTTTCCGTGCATGCCTGCATGAGTGTGTGGTGTGTGTGTGTGTGTGTGTGTGTGTTACTGGGGCTGCATACGTGACATGCTAGGCAAGTGCCACATCATTAAAACACACTCTCCCAGCTGTGTATATTTTCCTGATGAGTCTTGCTAACATGTTGTCAATGTTATTGCTGTTGGAAGAACCAACTTGAGTTGTTTGTAGTTGACATACAAAGCCCCCTCCTTCCTGAATTAAAAACATTGAAGTGTACATCTAAAAACTGCCTTATGGGATGCTGTCCAGAAAGGTTTCATGACATCCTTTGAAAACAAGCAACTGAGTCCTCCAGCTGTAAGGAGGTAGACATTATGTACTTGTCTTTGCGTCTTTGACGTTGATTGTGTTTTTCTGTTTATTAAAGTATACCTTCTGTGTGTGAGCATCCTACATATTGGACGAAATTGTTCCAAGGTGGGTACTGTGGATTCACTGGGGCACACCCAGTGAAATTGTTTTAGAAGCCATCAAGCCAGAGTATGCATGAGGCTTTGAGGTAATTCAATGTGAAGTGTGGGAGCATTCAACCCTCTCGGCATACACATTTACCTTGTGCAAGAGNAGACAAATTGTGGTAATGACTGGGGAGGAACATTTCATTCCTGTTCATATTTAATGCATGAGCCTGAGTGTTTTAAAGTTTAGTGCAGTCTTTCNGAGTGTGTGGCAATCCAAGGGCTTTGACTCCAGCTCTGCCAGTGAACTGCGAGGTCTCAGGATAATTACTTTTGAATTTCCATATCTTCAGTGATGNGATAAATATGCAAACTACCTGCGGTTGTGGGATCTTCCTGAGAATATCCAGGTAGGACACTTTTCATGTGATTTGGCACACAGTAGGCTCTTTGTGAATGGAAGCTCAGTGAGTGTCCCTGTTTCCTGTCNGTTCTTGTCATACTTTGAAGCTCAGCATGTCTCTCGCCATCTGCCTATCAGAACAGTGACATAGGATAAGTGGAATTGGAAATGGAATAAAACAATAATGTTCCCATATCAGTTCCCTCTTCATTATAAGTGAGTGAGGTCACCAGGGACACCTCTTAAATGTCCTGTTTTAATCTCAGTTTCCTAGTTAATTGTTGACAAAGCTATTGTGTATTTCTTCTCTCCAATTTTTACTCTATCTCCCCGGAATTATTATTATTTTTCAGTTCATCTCATCTCTTTTCTTTTTCCTCCCCATCTTTCTCTAATTTCTTTTTAACAGAGGTGACATGATCTTAAAACCACACACATAACCAAGACCAGGAAAACATGCCTATGTTATAGCTGAGGTGGGAAAATGGAAGTTCAGGGCTGTGGGTTGTGGATGTGATTGCCTGGATTTTGAAAGGAATATTGGGTTTTGAGGTCTCCCAACCCTGAGAGATTGTCAACTGCAAAGGTCCTGGGGAATGTATGGTATGATTTGCTCTTATTTATGCATCTGGAATTATAAGGGCTGATGTAGGGGTGGGAGGGATGGGGAGCTGGAATAGCATTCGTTTGCATTGTCAATGCAATGATAGTCATTGACAATGACTATGACAATGAGAATGACAATGATAGTCATTCTCTACTGTGCCCAAGGACTGAGCCCTGGCTTATATATTGTAACTGATTAGCTTCAGGTGTGGGGACAGACAGACAGCTGCCCTTGGTCCAGCCTGTCTACTCTGCTAGGTTGGCAGTGCTCTTTGATTCCAGTAGATGTTGGAGAGGGGGAAGAGCAGAAGGTAGAGTTCTCACAAGTGGCTTGCCCTTCTTTCAGTGCGTTCGAACCACTGTTAGCATGACGTTCATCTGGTGAAAGTTTGGGGGCAGATATCACCACTTTTGGAAGTTCTGCTTGCGTGGTGGATTAGTGAGGATTGGTGGGACTTTGTCTTTATCGTAGAGTTTCATTCAGCCACCCTGGTGTCTGCACAATTGGTGGGATCTGGATGGGTAGATATAGTCACTACCACACTATCTACAAAGCCTGGAATAAGAGCCTGTAAATGTGCCTGGGATTCCTCAAACACCAGTTGTATTCCCAAGTATCCATGTAGTACTAAGCACAAAAGTACTGTCTGTGGCCTGTGAGGTGCTTTTCCTGTGTCCTCTTGTTGTGTGACTAAGCTTTTCCTGGGGAGACTCAACACACATACACACACACACACACACACACACACATACACCTACTTCGTGTAGGGAGCCCACGACAGATCAAAATTCGGATACCACCAATGTCCAGCTTGGTGAACCAATGAGTTTTATTGGGGTTACTTGCAGGAATATGGGTGAGGGGTTACTTCCAGGAGCAGGAATGACTCAAGACAGCTGTATCACCAAAGCCCACCCCAGCATGGGTGACAGCTCATAAAGCTGGGAACCTGGAGAACACTGCACAGCCTGCAGGCAGCAGGCAGCTGACCAGGTTGGAGAGTGTCCTTTCCAGGTGACTCTGGTCTAACCCTCTTCCAGGGCAGCTGGTCTGGTCTCAGAGACTTCTTTGTAGCTTTTGCTGCTTATCCTGGCAGGGAGGGGCCTAGTGAATCTGGTCAGTTTCAGGGACTTCCTGAAGCTATTTTGAGTGGTTTACCTTCTTGCTCAAGGAACTTTTCTGCAGGATGGAATGTTTTAATCTTGGAGCAAACTGTTACACAACACCCTTTATGAGTGTTCTTGAAATATATGCAAAATGAGCCTAAACTCATTCTTTATCTGCTCTGACAGATAAAACCATTGTGGACTGAAACCCATCGTTCCAGACCCGAAAGCAAGACAGAGAAAGAGGAAGGGAGCGCCAGTCCCAGAGACTATGGTGTTCTGAATTCCAGTCCCTCTCTCAGGACGTGAGCAGCCCCTTCAGATGGCACCTTTGGAGACCCTGATGAAGGCTCTTCTCTTTGGCCTGGGGTAAGTGTGGTGTTTGCCTGAGGCTGGGGAATAAGCTTTTGACATCTATGACCTTTAGGTCTTTATTGTCTCAGAGTGCNGCACAGACTGTTGTTTCGGGACAATGGAAAGTGTGGTATTGATGACTGCTCTCGGTGGGAAGGAGGCTACTGTTCTCCCCACTCAGAATCAGAGGCTTTGAAACTTGTGAGGGCCTCAGATTCTCAGGGGCGCAGGCGTGGTGGGTTCTTGCCATTGTTAATGTTGTTTTGGAGACTTCAGGGGTTGAGTCCATACCTCTGCGTTCCGGGCTTCCCCTTTGCCTGCTTGTCTGGTTCTAGGAAAGGGGAAGAAAGAACAGATTTGATGGCACGGAGGGAAACTTGGTGTCCCAACGTGTGTGTGTTTGTCGCCTGTAGGGTCATGTTAAGTGGGAGAGGCTCAGCCTTCTTCTACCTGCAAAATGTGCTTGGGGAAAGCATGACATTTCATGGGAGTGTCATCGATGTGGTCAGACTGGACACTTTCATTGTGTGACGAGCCTGAAGCTTTACCAGGAGGGATCTAAGGCTGAGCATGCGTATTCTGAGTCACTTAGAGGAGCAAGGCTTTGAAAAGACGTCCTTCTTTCCTCCTTGGATGTCCAACAGAGAGGGCTACGTAACTTTCCGTTTCTGCTCTGTGAATGGGGACAGTGGTGGGGACACTCTGTAGTTTGCATGGATTTCATTGGGAGAGAATGATTAACACCAAAAGGCACTTTTGAAGGGATGGAGCCACGGCTCAGCGGCTAAGAGCACTGGCTGCTCTTCCAGAGGACCTGGGTTCGATTCCCAGCACTCACGTGGTGGCTCATAGCTGTACATAATTCTAGTTCCAAGGTATTGAGTGTCCTCTTCTGGCCTCCACAGTTGCCTGCTTCACATGTAGTGCACTTATATACGTGTAGGCAAAATGCTCATACACATAAAATAAATATTTTTTAAAAATGGAGGTTTTGAGCACTAGGAAGTTGCTATGATTCTTCTCAAGTTTGTCTGCTTCTCACTAACTTGGCCGAGCCTTGGTGATGGTACCCTATGTGTTAATTTTTTTTTTTTACTGGTAAGAGGCTGGGGGCTGCTGACTTTGAACAAAATAGGAACCAGAAAGGTAGCTGCTTCCTGCGGCCTGAAGACCGACCCCTGCAGCTTCTAAGGTTTCCCACCAGCATTCCAGGTCCTACTGGGTCCTGCTATAACCTGTTCTTCCAGTATTGCCTGTTGCTGCTCCAAGCCAGAACCCAGAGCCAGCCCTGGCCACGCCCCGCTGACAAGCCCAGCANCTGCTAGAGAAAGCTCCTTGGGTGTATCATCACACCGTGTGATCCTAACTGGGTTATGTACTCTTCTCCAGAGGTAGAGGTGATGTCAGCAACAACTGCCCTTGTGCAGTAGGGCACTCTGTCTGTCTGTCCCTTACCCTTTTCTTTTTTTTGCAAATTTCTCCCACCAAGTGCTAGTGCCCTAGTCTCTTTCTGGGGGAGGGCTTCCCTGAGAGAGCTTGGCTTTCTTTTGATGAAGTACCCAGGAATCCCCAAATCTCCATTTCATCCTTTGTAAGAGCTATCCACCAGGAAGGTGCTCCTGTCCCGAGCTAGCGCTGAGGTTTCTACCTTGTCCCTTTTCCGTGAACTCTCTGTGGCTCCCTTCCCACCATGGCCTAGCAAGCCATGCATATGTCTTGTCCTTGGCTTAAGTCAGTTGTCCAGANCAACAGAGTTGCGAATTGCAGAACTTGGATGCAAACCCTGGTCCCCTAGCTCTATAGTCTGTTCTCCTGAGGTGCTCCGAGGACTCCTCTACCGTGGGGCTGCTTGGCCTTCCCCTCCTGCTGTCCATTGTGTGGGTTACAGTGGCTGCATAGGGTATTGGGGTACCTCAGGAGAGGCTGCTCTCGGATCAGTCTTCTTAGCTCTGTCACAGGGCATGCTGTCCTTGCCTTGCTTCCCCCTGGAGCAGTCTTCCCCTAGCTCTCTGCTCAGTCATTATTCACCCCTTCCCAAGGTGGGTCCACCTCCTTCTGCTACCTTCCTACTCCAGACCCCCTGACCTTTCCACTCTAAGATCCAAGTGTTGCTTGTCCACGCTTCCTCTTGAATGCCTTCCTCTTCTGAGGTGTATTTCAAATCTTTAGGGCTCTGTCCACGTAGCGAATATCCAGGAACTTTTTGAGGTCACAGACACCCAGAGAAATGTCAGGTTTGTTTCTAAGTTCTTCAAATGAGGGGAAACACCGAAGGGAAAGAACCAGTTTTAAAAGGAAGCGAGGGGCAGACCTGTCGGGAGCTGTGCTTGTCTGAACCCGTGTGTTTTCACACTGCAGCTGCTCCAGCTGCTCCAGCTGAGCTATGCGATGGATGCATCATCATCCCTTGGCGCTGAGTGCAGGGCCCAGTCATCCACCCCAAGGGAGCCACAGCAGGTTTATGTGATGAATAAGGTCCATTTGCTCCCAGTGCTAGGCCTGTGGCTAAGCGTGTTCCNTGGAAATGGGAAGATAAACTTGCCAAGCTTTGTGCTCCAGCCTCCCCTTTGAAAGATACCAAAGATGTCAGTTGGAATTCAGTACGTTGAGTTTTATCTGGTGGCCAGCCATATTCCATAGCCATTTCTCAGCAAAATACCAGACATGCTCTGCCTCTTGGGTGTGTCCCTCATTTTAAGGTGGAGGAAAGATGGCTAGCCTGGAAATCAGAAAGCAAAAGGAAGGAGACTGCNTGCTGAGCATGCTGGCACATACATCTAATCCCGGCAAAAACAAGCTGATCTCTGTGAGTTTGAAGCCAGCCTGGTCACCATAGTGGGGTCTAGGCCAGCCAGGGCTACTTAGTGAGACCCTGTCTCTAAATCAATCAATACACTACACACCTCCTATGTACCTAGATGCTGCTAAGTGTTCTCAATCAGGGTAGGGAGACGAGTTCCAAGATCTTCTCTTTGGGTCTCAGAATATGCAGATGTTCAAGCCCCATGGTACTATATGTATCATCCTGTTTGTTTTTTTTAAACAATCATTTGAGTATATTTCTTTTCTTTTCCTATCGATTCTACTTATCTCCCTGTCTCCTCACCTCTGCCCTTGCAACCCCCNCTCCCTGCAATCAAATTTAGAAGACCAGAAACCAAACCAAACAAAAAAAGCATCATCTTGTTTTGCTGTAACTCATTTCTCAATACTTATAATGCCTAATACCTTATAAATGCTATGAAATTAGTTGTTATACATTATTACTTAGGGAATAATGACAAAAATTTATACTTGTGTTGTATAGATGCACATTTTTTTTTTTTTCAAGTACTTTCAGTCTACAGCTGGCTGGATGTATGATGTGGAGAGGTGAGCACAGGGGTCTGGCTGCATGACCAAACCTCCTCCTTGTGGCATGTGTAANTCTCCTCTTTGAGTCCAGAAATGGGACCCACATAGCTGGACTGAACTTCATCTCCACGCTTTACCTGACTTCTGTCCCCATGCGCACTGAACTTCAGTCCTAGAGAGAAACAGGCCTTTGAGGATGATGTTACGTTGCCTATAGAATGAGGAGCCTTTGTGTTCATTTGTGTGCTGACAAGGTCTTTAGTGTTTTCTGAATTGGTTAAAGTCAATGTTGCTTGAAACACCATGACCAGGTATGGTTCGGGTAGCGGGTAGATGATATTTGAAAAACTGCAGAATTAGGAATCTCTCTTTAGTGTTAGATATTNGTCCACATGTGGAGTGTATTGAGCTGGCTCTTTGAATTATTCCCTCAGTAAAGTTGTTACGTTCTAGTTTTTTCAAGGAGTAGGAGACCNTCTTGGTCTTGAGTGGTATCGATCTGTGGTATATGCAGGAGACCNTCTTGGTCTTGAGTGGTATCGATCTGTGGTATATGCAGGAGACCTTCTTGGTCTTGAGTGGTATCGATCTGTGGTATATGCAGGAGACCTTCTTGGTCTTGAGTGGTATCGGTCCATGTTACATACGGTTTAGGATGTTGGTNCTTTGATTCGGATGCCTGGGATACTCTTCCCCTGGCTTGTCCCTCTCCTGCCCACATTTCATAAACATTGGCGTGGCAGGGACAGATGGCCATTCTGGAGCTCCTTTGATGTCACATTTGGTTGCCTGGGTGGGGGTAGAGTGGTTGCAGCCAGTCTCTGTGGGAGGAGGAGAGGCTGCCTGGGAAATACCCACTTGACAGTGGGTAAACAGAAGGAAAACTCCAGAAAAGCTGGGTGCCCTGGTCCGTGTTCAGTCCAGACAGCAGCGGCGTGGGATTTACATAAGTGTTTAACTTGGGAAGGTGCCAGAGAGCACAGAGCACAGGCCTTAATTGATGCTCTGCAGAGTTGGATTTTCTTACAGGAATGAATGAACCGGAGTGGGGGTGGATGAGGGGCTGCTTGTCATTACTTTCAGGGTTGGAAAAAAAAAATCTCTCCCAGAAACCTGAGTTAGGCTCACGGGAGGGCATGTGTAATCCCAGGTAGTCAGTGGAGAGCAGAGCAGCGCTTATCAGTGTGTTTTTCCTGCTGATTAAACAGCATCAGTCTGTATAATGAGGACCAAAGGCTTTGATGGAAAAAAGGAAGTACTNTAATGAAGAAGAGGATCCAGACAGGGAGGATGTGAAACAGCAGGATGCTGAAAGAAACAGCGAGGGTTGACAGTGTGTGAGCATCAAATGGCTTTACAGCATCTAAGGTTTGGAGGGCACAGTAGAGGATGCTGCCATTGGCTGCTTGCAAACCAAGCGTGGCCTCCGACCATGGTGGAAAAACTAAGTCACTGCAATTTAGAGTCCACTGCAAGCTCCTGTGATTGTAGCCTTGGGCTAAGATCTATTGATACTTACTTTTCTAATGTGTTTACAGAAGTCCCAAATGGTCAAATTATGGCCCTGTATTCAGGGCGANTGTCATCTATTTGCTGTGCTTCATAGCAGTTTCTCNGAGANGGTGAATTTGGGGNGTTCATTGATTAATTATTTGAACAAACCATTCATTTGTTACATGACTATGAGTGTGGCCTTCGGAGGTGCCCTCANGAATTTCAGTGATGTGTGATGGACGGCTCCCCATCTCTCCAGGAGTTACTGTAAGGAAGAGAGAGAGTGGTCCCGTGAGAAGGATGGGGTGAGTCAGGATATTAGCCAGCGAACTGTGAGACCTGGAGATGGAGGAATTACTAAGGACNCTGCCATCTTTCTCTATGTGTGCAACAGTCCATTTAGCTATAGTACACATGGCCCCAGAATGAGGATGGTTGGACTTAGAGTTTTCAGTTTTACGAGGGTGCAGACCACATTAGGAATGGTGACTTTGGGGCTTTCTATGGTCTGGGGGTGCCNATAGCTTATGTACAATGGTCTGGGGGTNCCCACAGCTTATGGACATAGCTTACATCTTTGGTGTCAATGCTGGGCAGCACTGACGGATGATAGACCACTCACTGTCAGCCACCCAGTCACCAGGGAAGCATGCTAGGGGCCCACAGAGTGCAGCAGCGCTAAACNGTGATGTTTAGTAGGTCAGGTGTAGGAAATGTAGTTCTGACTTAAGGCGATGGGTTTAATTGGGAAGTAGCTCCATCATAAATTGGGGAGTGCACCTGTATTTATTTCAAGTTGGGACAANCAGCCTATATGGACTTTTAGTATATTATTTCTGCTTTATTTTTTCTCAAGTGATTACAGTAATCCAGTGTGTACATGTACCTAAGAGACCACATAATCCTAAAAAGATCCAACCCAATGGACTTCACATTTGTTTTTCATTATGTNTATTTATTGTACATGGTACTGTGTTACATGAAGACATTTTCATACATGTATATATTTTATATTGCACATATTCCTCCATCCCCCTACCCTGCCTTTTCTCATCCTGCCCCATCCTGTTAGTCCTCTTTATTCTCTTAGGGAGTTTCATGTCATGTATATGCACATGATTTTATGTATGTGCATAAAATCTAGGAACCATAGACACATATTTGTCTTTCTGAGACTGGCTTAACTCGTTTCATATGATTATTTCCAGACTTTGTTTTTCTTTATAAATGATGAAAAAAAACCATTTGTGTTGATACCACATCTTAAAAATCCATTCTTACATTGTTGGACATGCAGGTCCAGAGGATGGACTCTTTGTTTAGGTCCCTGGTGTGACTCTTAGGGATGTAAGTNTGGGAGTTGTATTGCACCGCTCCCTGCAGTGCTCTGAACATTTCCTTCTGTGTAGGTCCAGTGTTGTTATTGATTTTGCTAGATATCACTCCTCAGGCCGGAGTGGTTTTCTTTTTGTATTCATTGTGTTCTTAGACAATTTCTTACAGATACGCCTCCCTTTCCCTCCTACCACGGAGCAGCTGCCCCTCCTATCCAGCCCCCTCTCCCGTATCTTCTTCCTGTCTTTGTTTTACGATAAGCTTNGTTATATTTGGGTAAAATGATTACTCTTATTTGCCGCTTGGTATTTACTTAATGAAGTATGGAAAAGTGTTCACTGGACAAGGCAAAGTCAAGAGACTCACATTCTTTCCTCTTGGGTACTTCCTGCTTCTGATTTTGACCACCTTGTTGATCAGGGGTGAAAGTCCCATTCTCTATAGTCTTCTCCTAACATGGTGGAACCAAAAAGCAGATATATTGGCTCGTGCCCATGATCCAATCACTCAGTGGTTGAAGGTCGAAGCAGGATAATTGCTGTTTGAGAACAGCGTAACTTACATAGTGAGTGACCTACAAGTGAGATCCTCACAAGAAAGCGAACACAGCGCCATTACCTAAGGCCTTATATATGGACATGAATGTGTCAAGACACAGCCTTGGCTTGACCTTGTGTTTCTCATTTATTTATCAGACCCAGGTTTTGTGGCTAGAGTTTACCTATCTCTCTCTCTCTCCTTTTCTCTCTCTCTCCTCTCACGTGTGTGTGTGTGTGTGTGTGTGTGTGTGTGTGTGTGTGTGTGATGTTAAAAATGTTGCCTTCTTTTCCTTCCCTTCCCTTCTACTCTAGGACTAAGAGGTTTCATATAGGTTGAAAATGGAAACTACGGAAAACACGGGATCTGGAAGTAATTTTCATCAGGAGAGAAATTACCCAAATGGGAAAAGACACTATTTTGTCGCTTGCCAGCTGAGGGAAACACAAGAGTGGGTAACTTGCTTTCCTTCAGTAATTGGATACATTATACAAGGCTAACAATTTCCTTGGGACTTTGCAGTTAGCAAAAGGCAGGCCCAGGTGTTCACTGGTCCCCTCTCCTGAAGAGTGCATTGAGATGGAGGTGAAATCTGGATCACCTGCCTCCTATCTCTGTCACTTGAATGACATTGATTCCTGCAGATTCCTGTAGGGGTTCATTCAATGACCAGTGTCTGCCACCTAAACAGGGATGTCTGGGTCAGCCCAGGTCTGGGACTGTGGGAAACAGGCTGGGGAATTCTTTTGTCTGGTGCCAGCCTTCCCAAGGAGACAAGACAGGAGGGAGGCCTTCCATTGCCTTGCATTGGGATTATCAAACTGCTTCCTGTGACTGGGGTCCATGGTCCTGGGCAATTGATAGGTCCTACATCCTAAGAATGAAATTTTACTTTGGAAATTCAATGGCTTCTTTTGGTCTGTCATTTCTTACAACATGATTTTGTTCTCAGATACCATTCCCACCACCATCCCTCATGCAGCCCCTGATCCTCAGCTTTCACTCATGGTCATAAGAAAAATTTAGTCTGAAGGCTGAAGCTTGTTTTGAGGTGATGAAGTTCACTTTTCCCATAATTTTGGCCCATGTGACCCAAGTTGCCTGTATGTTGAAGATCATGTATGTATGTATATATGTATGTATGTATGTATGTATGTATGTATCTGTCTATCTATCTATCTATCTATCTATCTATCTATCTATCTATCTATCATCTATCTATTCATTCTATGTCTTTAATGTTGGTCAGGATGGACCCCTGGCCTCATGGATGCTAGGCAAATGCTGAACTACTGCCCCGACCTGATTCTTGTGTTTTGTTTAATTGTTAGTGTGCAGTTGTTGAGATGTAGTTGGTTGAATGATTGCTTACTTCCCTGTTTCCTGTACCTAGTACCAGAGGCTTCCATGGGGTCTTTGTTTGAAAATTTGTTCTAATCTTTGTTGGCCACTTGNTTGTGTGTTTGAAGTGGCACAGTCACTTGGGTCTTTCAGAACCCCCTCTGTTCAGTCCTGTGTTCAGGTTCACCTGTAGGGAAATGAATCTTTTCGTTCTGCAGATGCATTTTATTTAATAAGTACGAAGACAGTATCTGAATCTCACTTCACATTTAGGGTCTATAAATCTATTTGAAGTACTTGGGAAAAAGCATCATGTTAGAGATGGATTCGTCTGTGTGTAAAACTAAAACCAGACTCATTGCCAAATTTAATTCTTAGAAAGAGGCAGCTTTCTAGAGAGTGTGAAGCTCATTTTGTCTTAGACTCAGTAAGATCATTCTTTGCATTTCTCTTTCTGTGCGTCTTTCCCATACAAAGCACTGTGCAAAACTCTGCACATGTGCCTCATGACAGCTTTATTCAGAATTGCCCAAACTCGGGGGCGACCAAGATGTCTTTTAGTAGGTGGACACCTACCTCACACAATAGAATATATACAGTGCTTAAAAGAAATGAGCAAGCCATGAAAAGGCCTGGAAGAACCTTAGATTTAGTTGTTAGGGATTGGGGAGCAGGGAGGGATGGCTAGGTGGGGGACTGGGTAGATTGGGTAGTCTGGCAAATATGTGATACATGTCCTGTCCAAAACCTGAGAACATGCAACCAGATTAATGTCAGTGAAGGATTTTCGTAATAATGATGTCATGTAGGTTCATCGGTTTTTTAAGAGATGTCCTTCCCTAGTGGGTATGTGGGCGGAGAGGGAGGGATCTGTTCTTATAGAACATAAAGTCTATGAAAAAAAATCTCTGCACTTTTGCTGTAAACCTAAAATGATCTGTATAATAAAAATTTAGAACACAGCAACAACAGAGAAACCCAAGCTGAGGAGATCCATCCCTAAATTCTCCCTAGGGGATCCAGTCAAGAGTCTGTTGTTTGGCCTGTGTTAATTCTTAACATCTCCTGAGACCTTCTGCTTGGGCAGAGGTTGCTAGGCAACATGAGAAGTTCCTACATCAAGAATTGTTTCTGTACCTGCAGAATTGGGATGTGACAAGAATGGCCTTTGTCCTGGTGATCTCATACCTATGAGGCACCAGTCTCTAGGTCCTGTTCGCCCCTGTCCAGTCCTGTACTGTGGTAGTAGCACTGTTGATATTAAGGAGACTTTTCTTCTTTCTCTGACTTTTTAGGTGCCTTCTATGTTGGCCAGGCCTCTTCTGGCTTTGAGGGCGTTGAGAGTTGGTAGGGCTCTGATAGTTGAAAGTCCTGGGAACCCAAACAAATGGTCAGAGCTCACGCTGGTCTTCATTCCTTTTTCATGAGTTTCCAGGGTCTTGTGTGCACAGGGCACACGAGCATGGAACTAAGCTGATGTGTAGATTTTCCTGGAACTTCAGGCAGGAGGGATTCACTCTTGCTGAAGACAACATCCGGGTCCTCTGTATTTACCACAGGCTTCATTTGTGCCATGCTCAAGTTGTAGGTACCGGAGATTCAGTAGTGAACAAGACTTAGGAGAATCTCTCTGCCCTCTTGTAGCTGGCATTCTGAAGGAGGAAGATAGGGAGTCATCGGCACATGTGTCATCTGGAAGGGGATCGTCACCNGGGAGATCAGAGAAGCAAGGACTTCGGAGTAGAAGAGTTAGATAGAAAGGGCTCCCTTGTGGTGACACTGTACCAAGAATGCCTATGGGTAAGGGAGCCAGCTCTTCTGGGAAACAGAGGGCAGAGAGCTGAGCCTATGATTTTGGGGGATTATCATGGGGATCCCTGAGGCTTGGTTAGATAGATGAAGGGAGAAAGTCAAGGGGAGATGGATAAGAGGGGTGTGGTGTATTAGAAGCCTTTTGAGAACTGTGTTATGAGAGAGTTCTAACTGATTCAAGTGTTCATAGGCTCCTGAGTTGAGGGTAGACCAANCAGCTTCCTCATTTGGACCACTGCTCCTAGCCATCCATATCTCTAAGCACTGATTAAATTTTGTTATTGCGCACACAGCCCTATCCCCCTGGTGCCATCGGATCTGTATTAATAAAATTTTAGCTTCTCTAGGCATAAATCTCTGTCTTTATAGTTGGTAAGAAGAGGGACTTTCATCATTTGACGGTAGTTAGTTGAAGAATTCTATAAGGAGTTCAAGGGTAGATGAAAAATGCTTGCAGATAGTTTACNGTTCTGTGCAGCCCAGTGTTCATTTACCTTCCAATTGGAGAGTCCTCCTCTCCACCCTTGGCTCTGCCTTGCCCCTTCCAGCTCCAGCCTTGCTGTTGGACCCTTCCCCAGTGCACAGCTTTCTGGTTCAGGCAGCTGATGGGAAAGTTAACCTCTCAGGAGCTGCATCTGAAATCACGGCCTGAAAACATGCGGCAGATCTCGGATGCTTTCCGAAATACAAACCTGAATTTTTTGGCATCTGAGCCAGTTGTCTCTTTTAAGTGGCATGTGGTAAACTTGTCCGCAGATGTTAGTGGACCAGTCTNCTTTGAACAAAATAATAATAACGTTCACATCTGCTCCCCTTTTCATCTGGTGATCTTAAAACCCCAAGTGCATATTAATTAAGCCTCACATTACTGGAAGGTAAGAGAGGACAGAGGGAAATCGCTTTCATCACTGCTGCAAAAAAACTTGGAGGGACAGCCTCTGGGGCCAGCAGAGTAACAAGCATTTTGCACCCCGACCTTGCCTTTCATCTGGCATCAGAGGTTCTCTGCAAGTGTTTCCTGGTGGGAATGCCTTAGCAGACAGGCTCAGAGTGCAATCTCACCCCAGCTTGGCAGCATTGTCCCTGCAGACAGCTTCTTCCTGTCTCCTTCATGGCCTCACTGGGGGTTTTCTGGTGCTTCATGGTGCAGACTGGGGATGATACAGATGGCTGGTGAGGCAGTTTGGTTTGCTTTCCATTCTTTTGGTTTGATATGCAGCTAGGTAGGCAGTGCCTTTGGAATGTCAGCTGCCTGCCCAGCTGGTAAGAAGTGATTTTTAGTTAGTAGCCTGGGGCCCCCTTGTACCCAAATGCTCTCCCTCCAGAATGCATCCCCTGTAAGTCGGGATAATAGAACAAGCTGGAGAGAGCCATTGCTTTCCCACAAAGGAGGCATGGGGTTTTGTCCATCAGAAGAGCAAAGCAGAACAAAAGCCATGAGGAAGTGGACTGGTCCTGTCGTTAGCAGTGGGAAATCCAGCTGCTGGCCTGTGGGAGGGAGGCTGGGGCTCCTCTCACTGAGATCAAGGGCTGCTGCATGACAAGTGGGGAAAAGCACTTGGCAGGGTGTGAAGTGTGTGTACACAGTCAGTTCGCAAAGGAGTGGGGTTCTTTGATTTTTAAACAGAGAATCTTTAGCTCCATTTACAGAAATTCCTAGCGNCCNGTATCAAGTNTGCTATTGATTTGACAACATGATATTGCCTTTCTTGACATTTGCATGCAATACGAAGCATTGAAAAAGCAGGTTCTTTAGTGCTGCNTCCATGNCATACCTGTATGGATTCCATCTTCATGGCATTGAAGGTAGACAGGTATCTGTTAGCTCAGATAAAAGGTGAAGGTTGAAGGTTCCCTGAGTAAATTCTAAAGCGCGCTCTGTGACAGGACTGTGTTCCCAGCATTATTGTCAAGTTGGTGTATTGTTTGTTTACCACCATTTCCTTATACCATAGGGGCCCTAGTTGGTGGAGATACTACTAGAATGTTCCTTAAATAAAAATAATTAGAGCAAGGAAATGGCCTAGAAATCTACTTTATTGTTTGGGTGGCAAAATGAATAAAATCTTTGTCTCCTACTTGAGTGCTGCGTTCTCCTCTCGGGCAGTCAGTCCTTTTGCTCCTGTTGATGTCAGGGGCCCCATGCACTGATGCTAGTATTCTTCTTGTGGGTGTCGGGGACCAAATTCAGGTGGTCAGACATAATGACAAGTGCTGTACCAGCAATGAGCCACTGCTGGCCTGGAGTTGGTTTTTATGGAGTATCAGTGAGGGCTAATTTTTCCTATGATTAATTCTGTTAAGGTGGTTTCTTACAGTTTTTGCTTACTTTAAAATTTTTCTCCTACAATGTTTTAAGAAGCACAGAAGAACACAGGGAACAACATGCTTTCAAAGGGCAATGTCTACTGGAGGGTGCAGGCCATGGGCACTGTTGAACACTGTCTCTAGGCACGGATGCAGGCCATGGGCACTGTTGAACACTGTCTCTA
>LZPO01034855.1:632837-647787 GCA_001675575.1 Neotoma lepida
GATTAAGAAAATTCATCATAGGAGTGCCCAGCATCTTGGGTTTAGTTGATTCCAGATACAGTTAGTTGGACAACCAAGATTAGCCATGACAGACTGTAACCTGGAATTGGGAGCCAAAAAAATCCCTTTCCCTCTTAAGTTGTCTGTATCAGGGTGTTTTATGACAGTAACAGGAAACAAGGCTCACGTCCCCATGGTCATCTTCGTCAATGCAAACTTTTTCTTGAAATATTTTTGTTGTGAATTGGAAACAATCAGGGATAAAGCAATAGAGGGCCCCCCCTACACACACAGTTACTATCCTTTATAAACATTTTGTTGGATTTCCTGTGGGAGCAGGCAGGAAACAGGTAGGTGACAATTTCAGTTTGAAGGATTTTTAGAAGTAGAGACAGTGTAAAGAGTATCAGTGACCGTCTTGTTTCCCCCTGCCCCCATTTCAAGTTAACCCTGAGAATCTTAGTACGCTTAGGTAGGCACACACTTTGTGAAGTAAATGGACACCTGCTGTCTGCGTTCTGCTGTATTGCCATCTGTGGCTTTTATGATGTGGTTTTATTCAGACAGGATGAAACAAACATTGGGATGCTCTCCTCCCGTGGCCTGTTTATCTTAATTATCCGTAGGACAAGCTTTGTGTCGGCCGAATGTATTTGAGAAGAGGGTAAAAGCCACGAAGCCCTGCTTGGCCTAAGTGGAGGGATATCTGTGCAGATAGCTTTGCATCCGATTCTAGAAGGTCTTTTGGGCACATCGTTCTCAGAATCCCTGTATTGGGTCCAGTCCTGAGATTTATACAAAGTGCTAAAGTTAGCAGAGCTGCATGACCCATACCCTTTAAGATGAACTCGAACAAACACAGACAGTGCTATGGGAAAACTGTGATTTTCTCCTGAGCACCGAGATCCTTTGAGTATTTAGAAAATAAACTTAGTGGGTTTGGGACAACCGTGCCGAAGAGGGTAGAACATAAACCAGGCATTATGTTGCTATATGTGTGTAGACTGGTGGAGGAGTGAGACTCTGCTGGTTTTGCTCTCTGTCTGAGCCAGTATAGAAAGTTATAAGCAGTGTAAAGAAGTGCAGTATTTCTCCTAGTGCTTTAACTGGTTCAGATCCTTTTTCTCTCTGATAAACAGGGTCAGAGTTCAATGGTCCTACTTCATCTTTTTATTTGTTCTAAGTTCGGTGAGCTGAAGTCCTAATGTCTCAAAATCTTCACGTGATAGTCAAACTTCTCTACAGCTAGGGATCTATGTGGGCACTTCTGATACTACTGGTCTCTTCATCTGTGGGAAATAGTAATATCCAGCAATGCTGATGGCAAGAGTAAACTAGCTTGTGTATTAATCATTAGTTCCAGTGGTAACCGCATGTAACACGAATTTTAAAAGGTCTTACTAATATAAAACCTGGAGCCAGATATTGGGGTAAATTCTGAAAGATCAGAGAAACAGAACAAGCTACAACCAACCTCACCTTGCCAACTCCTCAGCCGATTCTGTTTCCTCAGACTGAAAGCCTCTGAGTCCTCACCCGAATGGATCTCAGCTGAACTGCTCAAAAGCCTAAAAGCTTAGGAGGCCTCTAGTTCCTGGTCCTCACGCCTTGTCTACCTTTCTGCTTCCTGCCATCACTTCCTGGGATTAAAGGTGTGTGTCACCATGCCTAGCTGTTTCCAGTGTGCCCTTGAACTCACAGAGATCCAGATGGATCTCTGCCTTCCAAGAGATAGGATTAAAGGCCTGTGTGCCACCAATTTCTGGCCTCTATGTCTATCTAGTGGCTGTTCTGTTCTCTGACCCCAGGTAAGTTTATTAGGGTGCACAATATGTTGGGAGACACAATATCACCACAACTGCACTGTTTCCCCGTGGGTTTATCCATTCTGAACACATAGCCCAGTGGATAACCGGTAGGGCATGCAGTGTGGTTAGTTCCCTGTTTTAGCAGCCTGTGCCTCATTTCTTTTAATGTAGTCTATTTAGGTCTGGAGTTTTTGTATAAATTATGTTGTCCCCGCACATCATAAATGACATTAAAAGAAAAATCTGTGTTGCCTTTCTCTAGATTGTGAACCAACATTCTGTTCACCTACAAATGTTGTAAATGGTGACTCGGAACCCAGATGGGAGCTCCCTGAAAGCTCAGAGTACTACTGAGACTCCAGATCTGTCATTAGAGTAAATGCAGTAGGAAAAAAGATAGACAAGGAGAGCAGGGTGATTTTCTCTTGGGAGCGCTTCTTGTAGGTGTTGCATTCATCTGTGGAGAAGGCAGTTTAACCAAATGTTCTTGATTGTCAAATGTAGTCAGGACAAACATGTGTCCCCAGTAAAGGTACTCACATTCACGTTCTTTGGAGAATTTAAGTTTGTGCTTGTCTTGTCTTGGTAAATAATAAACGGGGCACACTATGCACATCAACATTCTTTTTGCATAGGGCAGGTGAGTAGCTGCTACAATTTAAGCATTATATGTGACATCTCTTTGAAGAGATCTCTGGGCCGTCTCCACTGAGGCTGTGTGAGACCTTTGTTAAAAATCGCTCCTCCTGATGCCAACTCCTCCATCATGCCCTCCCTCTTTCTTCGTCTACACAACGGTCTGAATACCTTCCCTTCAGAAGAAATGCCTTTGCTACTGCCAGGCACAACCCTGAAGGAAGGTCTGAGCTTAGGAATTCAGGGGGCTTAGGTTGGAATTCTGCTTGGCTGCTTCAACTCGGCAGTGTGGTTTCTGAGCTTTGGGTTGTAAAATGGCGCTGTCTGTAGGCACAGATTGAGTGAACACCTTCATTGTTCCTCTACACATAGGCAGACTGATGGGGCTTAAGTTTCATTCTTTTTGGAACACCCGCATACATGCACATACATAGACACACATGCACACATACATGTACACACAGACACACAGACACACAGACACACACACACACACACACACACACACACACACACCTCTTCTCCAAGAAAAATCCCTTGTATTAAAAAAGGAACTGAAGCTTTTGGTTATTTAGTACAAGTGTTTTGTGAAGGGGCAGGGTTATCATTTTGAGGGAACCAGGACTCTGGTTTTTAATCTTCCTGTAATTTTCAGGGCTCTGAGATGACATACTATGTAATATAGTCTAATAATAATCCACCTTTATTGCTGTTCGCATTCCAACTCCAGTGTCCTGTGTGTACCTCATAGCTCACCTGGGAGGGGTGTAAGCATTATTAAAAAGCTTGTTTACAGATGAGAAACTGGAGTTTAATATGGTTAAGTAGCTAACCTAATCATCCTTCTGGCCGCAGAGCTTACATTCTGAGCCAAGCCCCCCCCCACTCCCCTGAAGAGTAGAGAGGTGTCCCTGGAGACAAATAAGATGGAGAAAAGGGGAGGGGGGCATCCTTTCCTCGCTGCTCACCCTTTCCTTCTCCGTGCTTCCCAGGCATTCTGCTAGACCTCGGGATGGCAGAAAATGAAGGGAGGTATTTTGGATTTTATTTTTTAAGCCCAGGGTGTGAGGTGGTCTTTAGAACAGTGTTCATCAAGGAGGAGAGTTTACTGTTCAGACCATACTGCCTGGAAACGTTGGTAGCCATATTTGAAATGATGAGTCCTTAATGCTTACAGCTTGAGTCTTTCTCTGAGCGATGCCTTGAACAGTAAAGTTTCTTAGTAATAATATTGTCTCCAAAGTTGAATCCACTCCCTTATGAGTATGGTCTAAGCCCCCCCTCCCTCTCTCCCTCCCTCCCTAGGGTGACAATTTCTTCTGAGTTAGCAGTTGGGACGTTATTCTCTTACCCTGTTGAGAAAGTGCCTTCTGATGGTGGGGAGACATTGGCAAAGGATTGGAGTGTGTCCCCTTTGTTCTGAACGGAGCTCCCTGGCAGCCCATTATTTACAGCTCTGGAGGGCAGTGCAGGTGCTGTTAACCTGTCAGGACAAGTTGGCTTTGTATTTCTTCTTCAGAGAAGTTGGAATGCAGCCCTTCCTCAGAGGCTCGAGTCACACTAGTCATGAGCTAAGTGTAAATATATTAAGAATGCAAATCATACTTGGCTACAGAAATAAACATTTTGACATCCCGTTTCACACAGTTTTCCTCCGTGACTACTGCTCATGCCACCCATGTCCTTAACATCATGCATTGTGTAGTTTTTCCTAACAAGACTACATTCCTAACTTGTCCAATTTGTCATTTTACTGTAGTGAAATTTATAGCAGAAAGTGCCGTCGCCAGGGCTTCATTAGGGAGTGGTTAGCGTCAGATTTCTAAAATGCAGTAGTAGTCTGGGCTTTCAGGAACTGAGTGTGTCCACAGTGCAAAACTTGAGTTCAGTTTAAGATTTCTTTGGAACCTTTTTGGTAGCTTTGTGACTACTTGAAAGGTCCTTACAAGTTTTTGTTAACCAGAGGCAGTGTTGTGACAGGTGGACTGACCCCTGTAGCATCAAACCCTAGAGTTCAGTGGCTTCATATACTTCCAGCATCCCTCCGAGCTTGTTTCAGAAGCCCAAACTGTTGGACGCATGAGGAGTTGAGGGTGGGTGGTTCCCTCTGTCTCGGTGTGATCATTCAGGGATCCAAACTGACTCCATATGGCTGGGCTAAGCTCCGAGTCCTTCCATAGCTTTTCTGAGTTCTGTGAGCAGGGAGACTTAGAGGGAATTAGCAGAGTACCCAGAAGCTCTAGAGGAGGCAACAGGTTGGATCGGAAGTAGCCAACTTAGCCAGGTCACATTCTGCTGGCTACAAATCTGGCAGTGGCTCCTGGGTCTCNGTGACTGGGCTGAGATGCCTTCACTCCCTCACTTCCCAGGTGAAAGGTGTCTGGCTTAGAGTCACTGCCACTGTGGAGTATCAGAACTTAATCCAGAGCTTTCCAAAGGCACTGCATGTTTCAGCTGGGAAGACCTCAGCTGTGATTAACTTCACTGGGCAGTGAGGATTTGATGGAATTTCCAAAATTCATTTTGCCTTGGGTGGTTATGAGGATTCTGTAGAAGGGAAGGGGGAAGTCTTGGGGTTTTGGTTTTCTTTTTTTCAAATGCTGCATGGGGACATTTCTGTTTAGCCTGATGACGTGTTTGTAACCTGCTCAGAGCTTCAGGATGGATGTCTGCCTATGGACGCTGGATTCTAGCTGTGACCCTGCCTGGGATCTGCAGATTGTTCTTCCTGGAGACCCACATAAACTGAGATTGCCTGCCGTGCACCCTTGTCCCTCCAATTGCCCCAAGTTTTATGATGTCTGTGGGCTGGAAGGCCACTTCTTTGTTCATCATTTGAGAAGTGTTCTGGAGTTTACTTCAGAAAGACCACAGCCAGATGTTCCTGCTTAGAAGGAAAATCCCGGCTACCTGATTTCTTTTCCTCCTGCTAAAAGATTTTCCTCAGATCCCTAAATTCTGAAGCTTCTCATCTTTGAGGTAATCTTGGTAAGAAGTTGAAACTTTTGAGTTTGTGGGGCATCAATTAATCCTGAGCCAGAGCTTTTATCTGTCCTGAAGAACCAACCCTCATGTCAGGCTGAGACATGATAACACACAGGCTGTACTGGGCTATACTGGGAGGCTCTGGAGCTCTCTTCCTCTAGGTTTTTATGGTTGCTACATCCTGCTTGCCACTCCCACGTTGGATTTTTAAATCGCTTTGTCCTTGACTCCAGTAGCAGGTGGCCCTCTGCCTCCTTTTGTTGGGTTTATATAATAAGATGTCACAGCAGATAACCAAGCTTGTGAAGTTGAGAATCTGGCTCCTGGCACCAACAGAGGGGTGTTCAAAGCCCATCTGACATTTGCTGGCCTTTGGTGGCCAGCTCATCTGACCTCATTGGTGGCACACATTGCTGCAGTCNGTTCCCTCCTCACACACCTTGCAGCTCTTCACTGGCCACACGATGATGATGACAATCATCAAGTCATCCTGCATAAGAGCAAGTGCTAGTTGAGTGTTGTTGTATACTGCCTTCTCTTGTGGAATAGTGGAACACTGGGCATTCCCAAGACCGAGCCATTGTAATACAAGATAATTATTAAATAGCCTAGATAATAAGCCTTGTTTGTGTTTAATAATTACAAATTAATTAATATATATGTTATATATAATGTATATATATATATGTTGTGTCATATAGAAACTGTTAAGTTATATAGATATGAAAGGCAGAGGCATAGAAAACATGTTAAGCATTAAACCCTTCCAAACACTGGCAGGGTAACGTCCTTATTTGTTATGTGTGAATGAGGAAGCTAAGGTAGAGGCTGGATAACTTGCCCAGAGTCCTGTTGTGGGGCAGGTGTGTGTGCATGAGTGTGAGGAACTAACCATTGTAAGTATTACCCTGTAGGAACTTGGCTATCCTCCTGTGGCTTCCTTTCTGTATTCTTTTTATTTTCATTTGGAGAAGCCCTATCTCTGATTCCCCAATCTGGCTGAGACTTGGTTCTCCTGTAGCCACCTTAGTTTTCCTATGAACACGACAAGTCCAAGCTCCCAGCTGAGTGTCCCTCACTCAGTAGCCTGCTCTGGAGGTGTTTCTACCAAAGAAAGCTCTCTCTCCTCCTGCTGCACTTGAGTGTCTCAAGGAAGCAACCAAGGTCAGATGATGGGGGAACTTCTGTTGACTAACTACAGGAATTGGTCAGAAGAGCATGCCTGTTAGTGACCCAAACCAAGACCCTCCTGGTACTGCCCCTGACTCTAGGGGAAGATGTGGAATTAAATCCCACAGGAGTCCATGGCCATACCACCCACAGTGCACCGGATCTCATGTAATCTGTTAAGCTAAGCAGGGCTGGAATTAGAACCTATAGGAAATTTGACCAAGATTGGTTTCTGACCTACTGAGGGCGCTCAGGGGCAAGAGGAGTTTCTGAGCTTCCTGGGTGCTCTGAGTGTTGACAGCTGCCACAGGAGTGGCTTGGCATGAAAAGACAGCATTCAGCCCCAATTTTACATGGATTTGCTAAAAGAGGAAGCAACTATTCCGATGAGGACAGGAAGAGCTCATGAGTACGTGTAGCATAAGGGCCACATGTCCTTTCTAATGTGAAATTCTACTATCTAATCAGTTCTCATATATTATACAGTCACTAGCTCAGAGATATCTCATACAGATTACCCACATCTGTACCTGTATCTGCACATACAATACAGTAAATAGTCATTTTAAAATTTTGCTTTTGGAGCCATTGAAGTGGCTTAATGAGTCCAGGCACTTGTCACCAATTCTGATGATCTGTGATGATCTGAATTGTATCAGAACACCCTTGGTGGAAGGGGAGAATCACTTTTGACAAGTTGTGCTCTGACCTCTGACCTCCATATGCATGCTGTGGTACATGTGGGTTCCCCCACCCCCATACACAAATAAGTGAATATGATTAAGAAATTCAAGGCCAGGCATAGTGGCACATTCCTTGAATTCCACGCACCAGGAGGCAGACACAGGCAGAGCTCTGTGAGTGAGTTTGAGGCTGGTGTGGTCTACCTCATGAGTCCCAGACCAGCCAGGGCTACACAGTTAGACCTTGTTTCAAACAGAACTTGTTAGTTTGAATTCACAGCACACTTAGAGAAAAGTTGGCACCGTGGTATAAGCAATTCTCTTTCCACCACATGGTTGGAGAGTAAGCAGCCCTCCACTCCCAGGCATTAGTACTGTTTTTTCCTGCACTGATAGTCTTCGGCATAAGGCCGAAGGAACTGTACAGGGACCCAGATCATGGGACTAATTTGCATCTATGCCATTCACTCCTTCTCATTCCCCGTTTGCGTTCTGTTGTCTGTCCTTAGTACAGCCCACCCAGTCTCCAGTGGAGAACTGTGTCTATCCATTCAAGTCTCTGCATTCATCCAGCTCCTCGGTGCGTTCTTGAGTCTCATGATCTTGACACTGGAAAACCCCAGGCCAGCTGCTTCGTAGAGTCCCTTTGATTTAGCATCGTTGAATGTTTTCACATCACTCCATTTGTGTTCTGTACCACGAGCAGACGTGCCATTCATGAGGGTATGCATGATCTTGTGTCTTCTGAGTGGCTGATTTTGACATGTCTCACATCTGGTGATGTGTGCTCATCTGGGTCACATGGTTAAGATGATACCTGTAGCTTTCCTCCTTGGGAAGTTAGGCTCTTCTTCCTTGTAAGGATTTTGTAATTTTTAAATGATACATATTCCACATTATAAGATTTCAGTTTGACTTTTATCAGCCTAGACTCATGGCTTCCTATAACCGTAGTTTAAATGTGTCTCCCCAACTCCGTGTGTTGAACACATAGCTCTTGAAGTCATAGAATGTTGATGGTATTTGGAGATGGGGTGCCTTGTTTCTGAGCCAATGTGTGACTGAACACCGTGGGGGAAGGGCATGGCAGAACAGAGTTGCTCACCTTGTTGAGGGCAGGGAGTAGAGGACAAAGGGATGGAGAGAAAATGACAGGGGGCAAAATACATCCTTCTGAGGCGCAATCCCAGTGACCTTCAAACAGACTCAACCTCCTCATGTTTCTCTCACTTCCCAGCAATGCTGTAAAACTGTGCACCATTCAATAATTCATAGATGAAGTCAGAGCCCCAGGATCTAGGCATTTCTCAGGGCCTCACCTCTGAACAGTGTACGGGCCTTTCATATGCAAACCAACCAGTTATAACTAGTGATAGTGTCTGTCCTGATGAGATATTATTTATCTTGATACTGAAATCATCTTTGACTTGAGCTATGGGAACTCTTTCCCAGGATTCCTCTCTTGCATTGTGCTTATTCTTCTTTTGACAGCCTTGGACATTTCCCCTCGTGAGCACTGACACTATACAAGTCACCTCTGTGGGTGGGTACCTTCCGCATTCTGGCTAACACGGCTTATTTTTATTTTGTTTGATTTAAGGCAGATTCTCCCTCTTGCTCCTCCTGCCTCAGTCTCCCCAGCTCTGTGATTACAATTCTGTGTCATTGTGGCTGGCTTACCAGACTTTTCAAAGTCCAGTTTTTGGTTATATTGGGATCTCTCAACCATGGACATTTGAAGGNAAGGTTTTATAAGGAGGTTGGTTTTGTTCCTAAATTAAAAAACAATGAAGTGAGGGCCGTTGAGGATGTGTCAGTTGTCGAGGAAGGGCAGCTTCGAGCCTCCAGGTGCATTCTTAGACATGCTATTAAAAGACCAGGAGGAGTTCAGTCATGTCAAAACCCAACTCTGCAGATGTCGTAATCACTCTTTCCCTACACAAGTTGGTGTTGATAGAATCTCTAAGGANATGCAAGGGCAGGTTTTTAAGGCGGAGCATGACTAAGAGAAAGGCCAAACCTGAACCCCATGGAGGGGCAGCAGTGAGAGGACCCAGACGAGCTGTTTAATATCTCATCCCAGGTCCTGTAGAGGCAGGACAGAGCTGAGAAGTAGCTTTTGTTTGGGGTTGATGTTCTTGGTCCTCCCCACCCCCAGTACCCCCCCTCTCCCAGTGTGCATCCACCTGCTACCCAGTGCTGGGAGTTCTGTGATAACTATGCTTGAACCAGAGCTTGTCTGTTATCACTTAATGATGTTCTTTCTGATTTGCTCCACTCTGTCACACTAAAAATAACCCACCCAAACTTTTGGCTTTATATTATTATGTATGCACACACATATACACATATACATATATATTTAAGGATTTTTGTCTTTAATTTTTAATTACACATACATGTGCATGTCTCTTTGTAGGCATGTACACATGGGTGCAAGTCCCTGCAGGGCCCAATAGAGGACTTTGAATCCCCTGGAACTGGAGTAGCAGGTGGTTAGGAGCCAGCCCCCCGACGTGGGTCCTGGGAACTGTACTCAGGTCCGATTCAGGGGCAGTATGTGGTCTTAACTGCCGATGCTCTAGCCCCAGGGATTTACATTTAAACCTGAAAAATTGCTTATAGATAAGTGTATTTAAAAGAGATCAATTTAGTGAGGAGATGATCCCCACTGAACACGTCTTGTTATATATTATGATTAGGCAAAATATTTTAAATTCTACCCTTAATTTTATAAAAGCAAATCTTTATTTCAGACACACATTTGCACACGCGCACATATATAGTACAGTGGACAGACCCTCCTCTGAGGCAGGATTAGGGTAGACTTAGAAATTGAAACCGTGACAGGGATCGAGGACCTTGATCTGGCATCAGAATTTACAAGGGAATGAAAAGTTCTTTACTTTGAGCTTTCCATCACCGCAGCCCCATTGTAAACAGTGCACCCCGTCTTTGAATGAGCTGTCACATTTGCTGTTGGCCAGTGGTACTTGCTGGGGTTGGATAGAACTGAATTTGGGTCCCAGTTTTGAGACTAGCAGGATAGAATTTTAAAGAACAGTTTGTCCCGATGACATTCCGGAAATGGAACATTTGGGAGTTTAAAACTAGGGCTTAATCAGTGTTTCCTTTTTCACGTTTTGAACCCAGAGCTTCAGGCATGCTAAGCCATAGTTCTACCTCTGGGTTAACTCTGCAACTTGATCCTGATTTCGTTTGTTTTTTGTTTTTNTTTTCAAGACAGAGTTTCTCTCTGTAGCTCTGGCTGTCCTGGAACTCTCTTTGTAGCCCAGGCTGGCCTGGAACTCGCAGAGATCCACCTGCCTCTGCCTCCCGAGTGCTGGGATTAAAGGCGTGTATCACTGCCTGGCCTGATCCTGATTTCTTTTGATGTCAGCTTCTGAGATGATTTGTTTACTTATTTTGGGGCATGTTGTTTGTTTTTTTTGACAATGTCTGACTTCGTAGCTCTGGCTGGCCTGTAATTCATCGATGATAGATCATTCCCCCTGCCTCGGCCCTTCTGAGTAGTGGAATTACAGGTGTGAGCCACCATGTCTAGCTTAAGCTTCTCAGAGTGTATTGTTTATTGGCCTTCTTTCTCTCCATTTTCTATCCCTTTAGTTTTTACTTATTTACCATTTATTTCGCCTTGAGCTATGAGTTAGTCTGAAGTTTCTAAGAAAAAGTACAAAGAGGGCCACAGGAGTGAATGCAGTGTGTAAACATATGTACAGCTTTCGTAGCCACACAGAGGCTGTGACTGAGCAGCCAGTCAGGGTCCTACCTGCACTGCTGTTGGATAGCAGGTCCTGGGCAGTTACAACTCCTCACTATCTCATTTGCTTCCTAATATGTCATAATAACTTTTTCCCCTACAAGTTGCTTTTTTAGAGTTATCGTTTCATTTTTTCCCTCTTTTTTTCTTTTCTTTTTTTTGTTTTTTTGAGACAGGGTTTCCTGTGTAGCCCTGGCTGTCCTGGAACTCTCTTTGTAGACCAGGCTGGCCTCGAACTCATAGAGATCCATCTGCCTCTGTCTCCCGAGTGCTGGGATTAAAGGCGTGAGCCACCACTTCCTGGCAGACCTATCATTTAAAAAAAAAATGACAATAAATCATAGTCATCACTGTGAAGACATTGATGCCTCTGTAATTCAGGATAGTCAAGGCTAGAAGTTACTAGAAGTTGAAGATGGGATAATACTACAAAACGATTTTCCAAGTATTTGACCTCTTAGATAAGAGTAATGCTTGAGATGGATACTTGAAAGGAATAGATTATGTGGATAATATAATCATTGAATTATGTTAGTATTCTCCTAACCCCATATTGCACCTAGATCAAGGAAATAGGCAATTGCTGTTTATTTTGTAATTTACCTAAAATAGAATTCCTATCTGGTTTCATTTTTATGCAAAACAATCCCAACAGTGTCTGTATACAGTGCCCTTGCTATGTTCTACAGCTATGGGGCTGCACAGTAAACTGAAGAAAAAAGAGAAATGAAAACCAGGGTTTTTAACTGCACTAGGTTACTACCTTGCCTCCCAAATGCCTCCCAATTCCAGTTGTCTCTCCCAGCACCCCCCACCTGATCCTTCCTGTTCCCAGGTCATTCATTCATTCATTTTTGGTGTGTGTGTGTGTGTGTGTGCGCGCGCGCGCCACATGTATGTGGGTGTTGGCTAGAAGAGATGACAGGTCACCTGGAGCTGGAGTTACTGACAGTTGTGAGTCACTTGACTTAGGAGCTGGGATCTGAACTTCGGTGGAAGAGCAGCAATCCCTTTTCAACACTGAGCCACCTCTCCAGCTCCTAAAATTGCATTTTAATATAATTATAGTTCCGATGTCTATGTGTAAATATTTGTGTTTAGTAAATCTGATTCACTTTATACCTTTCTGACAGGCCCTTTGTGTGTGTGTGTGTGTGTGTGTGTGTGTGTGTGTACGTGTACGTGTACGTGTACACTACATGTGTATGTGAGTGAACACAGGTGAGTGCAGGCCATGGCACATGTGTGAAGGTTCAAGGACAACCTTGGGTGTTGCTCCTGGAGGCCTTCTACCTTGATAGAAACAGACTCTTTTTTGTTCTCTGGCACACGAGTCTAGCTGGTTCTTGGGCTTCCAGGGACCCTCCTGTTTCTGCCTCCCATATCCCATAAGAGTGCTGGGATTACAGGTACTCAAAATATACTTCTGGTTTTTATGTCCATTCTGGGGATTTGAACTCAGGTCCTCAAGTGTGCTTGGCATAGGCTTTTACCCACTGCACCACCTCTCTAGCTCCTTTCCTGACAAGTTCTTGGGCAATAATAATATGTTGTACTGGCTGTATTCCTTCCAAGGTACTACCATTTTGTTTCTTATTTAGAAGATGAACCATCAACACCTACAGGCAACAATGGTTTTTCTAAACATTATGTAAAGGTGTGAATACTGAAGAGCTGGCATCTCGCCTTACAGAGCAGTGTGTCTGAGTTGTCACTGATCATTGTAGAGGGCACTGTTTACCCCGTACTTGTTAGGCCTCTGTCTTTGCATTCCTTCTCTGGGAGTCATATATGTTCAGTGCCATAAGGAACAAGGGTCTATGAATTCTGGTATCAATTTCCCCGAGCACTTTTCATGTTTGTTTTAAAACCTTGAAGCATGGCTCAAGCACCTGAGATTCTGCTGCCTGACGATATCAGGGTTTAAGGAACAACTCGTTTTCCTTTTTCAGCTAACAGTGACTTCCAAGGCTCAGGCTGTGTGCACTGTGGTTTTCTTAGTGCTCTTCTTACTCAGTCCCTTCCCATTTTATCATAGAGGAAGCTGAGGCTTGGTAGTGAAGAAAGTTTCTCCTGACGTTTGGGTATTAAGGAGCAGAAGCAGAATTCCCTGGGCCTTGAGCCAAGTCCCTCATCTCTTCCTCCATCCAGCTTATGGCTCTAGTAACGCCCTGGAGCCTCAGAGCACTTGCCTGGGAACAGTCCTGGTTTTGACGCAAGTTGTTGGGTGTCTTTCCCATTGCCCAAGACCTGTTCATTATCTGTTTCAGATTCCATTTGGAGATTAATAATTAACCCCTAAGGGCTTTTCCCATTGTGTCAAGTTCAAACAAAAAGAAGCTGACAGACTCCCATTATAAATGGAATACACGTAACAAACAGCACAGTGCCCCAACAAGAAACAGCAGTTGACAGGCTTAGCATTTGCCCCACTGAAGCCTGGGCCAATGTCAGCAGTTAATTGTCTTCTCAGAACTGTCATGCAAGAAGAGGGTGGTGGTGTGGATTCGAGGCCAGATTTATGACCTAGAAACCGGGCTGTCATTTCCTTCATCCCAAGAGGCATGGGAGAAGGTGCAGTTTTAAACTGAGTCCCAGAAAGAGATATTAAAGTCTTTTAAAGTTTTTAAATATGCTAATCACATTCCAGAGTATTTTTGAACAGTTCATTGCTTTGTCTTCAAGAATTTTGGATGCATTGTGTTAAAAACAAAGCAAAATAATAAACCCCTAATTAGAAATTTTGGTCCATGATTGTTGATGATCCTACCCCCCTTAATTATTGAGGGACTGATGATGTCAGTCAGTGGTAGGGTACTTGCTGATACTGTATGCGAGAACCTGGGTTTAATCCCCAGCACTGCAAAGAAAGATTTAAAATAATAATTAGTGGAAAGAACTGTTGAGGATGTGTGTTAAATGTGAGCAGTAGGAGTCATTGCTGTGTAAATCTCTCTAAGTCCTGTATTCTGTTGGCTCTGCCTTACTCTTCAACGTAGGTATGAGACACAGTGATACATTTCTTGATTTCTCTGACCCCTTTATACCTGGCCTATGACAGGATTTGGAGCAATAGAGCTCTACGTAATACTTCTTTTTAAAGCGCATACCCCATCCCTTCTTCCTCTCCTCTCCCTCCCTTCCTCCCTCCTGTGAGTGTGGTATCTGGTTCGTGCCCAGTGAGTAAGCGGTGCCGGAGCCAATGATGATCTCCTCGGGTTCGTCATTGCCATGTTCCTCTGAGTCTGTGTGCTGCTTTTATGGCTGATGATGGGAAAGATTTGGATGAGAAGCTAGAACATTGGAGAAGGAAGATTCCCAGGTGAGGGTATTGCTGGCATGGTATTGACACTTGGAACAGCCAGTGTGAGTCAGCCGCCTTGATTACTTGATTAATGCAAGGAGATGAAGTAGTAACAGGCACATTTTGTTACGGTTGTTTCCCACAGTGGGAACCGGTGAAATGCTCACACTCTACAGGCTGTCAGCATGCTCTACAGAAGTAAGGCATCAGGGTGAAGAAAGTCCGGGAAGCACCAGTGAAGAGGAATGTCCCCTTGTTGCCTGCTGGGTCTGAAGATCTTAACTTTGACCTTAGGCATTGTGTCTCTGGGAGCATTGGTAAGCCCTTCTGTGGTTTTTCTACCCAGTGTGGAACTATCAGAAGACATTGTAGATAGATGAACACAGCAGAAGCTGAAGGATGTGGGCCTGGATCCAAAGACTCTCTCCTGCGTCCCCTAGACAAGAGATACGCCATTACCTAGAAGTGGCATAGGTATGGTGCACATACCTAGTCCTAGGTTGCTATGGTGATTAACTGAGCTGAGGTGTGTGTGTGTGTGTGTGTGTGTGTGTGTGTGTGTGTGTGTGTGTGTGTACACATA
>LZPO01034855.1:665439-685241 GCA_001675575.1 Neotoma lepida
TCTTTTTCGAGACAGGGTTTCTCTGTATAGCTCTGGCTATCCTGGAACTTACTCTGTAGATCAGACTGGCTTCAGACTTGGTGATCTGCCGGCCTCTGCCTCCCAAGCACAGAGATTAAAGGCATGCGCCATCACACCTGGCCTAGCAGTTATGTTTTTCATGTGTTTCAAGTATGCTTATCTTTGAGGAGATAGCTATAATAGTTAGTTTAAAGTTCTTTGTGTCTTAATTCCACTGTCTGGGGCACTGGACATTTGGCATCTGTTGATGGCTTTTACCCCTGGAAGCTGGTTACATTTTCCTAGTTCTTTGGAATGCTACAAGGGGATTTGAGCACCATGTTGTGAGGTTCCGGGTCTTACTGAAAATCTCCCGATAGGCATGGCTTTTGTGGTGGCTGTTACTCTAGCAGGGAATCTGAAAGTCCCTGGCTGGATTTAGGGTTTAGGTTGAAGGTTCTTGGTTTTTGTGGGCTTCCATGTCAGCCTAGTATCCAGTGCCTTAACTTTACTTTGGGCTTGTGCTACATTTGTGACCACAGGGGTCAGTCTGAGACTTGGGCTGCTCAGCCGTAAGCCTTTGTTGTGGTATTTTGAGTTAGTCCCAGGCATGCACATCTAAGACATGTGTGGGTTTCTACATATTAGGAGAGACTTGTCTCCAGTCCTTCACTTTCTGGGTCGCTGTTCACTCTCTGGCTTCCAGGGACCATTCTTGCTTCTGTTTAGGAGCACAGGACCTGTCTCCTGTTTTTGTTACCTCTTCACAGCTGCATTTGATGCTTAGCCTTGGTGCCAGCCTGGGAGAGAAGTTGGATCAATAAAAGCAAAGGAGGAACTCGCTGCTCTATTGAGTGGCTTCTTTGAGTCTGGGCTCTTCCTCAGTCTGTTTACTTTTGTTTATTTTTGGTTTAGAGATTTTAGTGGTGATTAATGGAGTGATGTAGTGCTTTGCTCCTTACTGATGGCAGATATTAACAATTCATTTTTGCTCACTACTTAGTAAAACAAAAGCTCTGACCCCAGGTAATCACCCCCTCCCTCTTTTGTTTAACCTTACTTTGGAGCATTTGTCTCCGCGTTTCCTGGCAGCATTTTCCTAGCTGATGCCTACAAGGCGTTTATTTGTTTTTTAATTGCTTAATTTATTGGGGATGTAGTAGAATGTTCTAGGTAATTTTTTTAGGTAAAAAGAAAGGTTTGGGAGGATTTTAAATGCATTTCTTCAGAAAAATTCCTTTTTTTTATATTTAATTTTTTAACCAGACTAATCCATTCAGTTAAGGCTTGATTTATTTATTTCAAGTTTTTTATTTCAAAATAATTCAGAGTCATGGGAAATTTTACTAAAAGGTTATGTCTTTTCCCTATTTCTCTCTTGGCTGCATTGCTCACAAGTATGGTAAGACAGCAGGGATTTGGCACTTCTTCTGTGTGTGTGTCCTCTGGAATATCCCTATCACTGTATGTCCCAGTGATAATATGGGATGCAGTATCTGTATCATTTTGTTATAATATGGGATACAGTATCTGTATGGTTTTTTCAAATGGACTTAGTAAGCTGAGGAATCCTACAGAAGCAATCCTTCCTTCCAGGTGTGCACACGAAACACCTTAATAAAGGTTTGTGCATTTGGATAACCTTCCTAAAGATAACTCCTAACTCTTTTCTTGGTTATCTATTTTGATGGAGCTTAAAGGCCCATTTAGTATAATTACTCACTGGAAAGCTTGTGTCCTCAGTTTAGCTAGGAGATGGTGGTGTTAATGAGAATGAAGAAGCTCTACCTATTCTGCCCTTGACCCTCGGCCCCCCTGAGTGCCTCTGTGGTCTCTGGACCTTCTGAGCCCACACTTACCACTTTGAAATGTTACCTCAGCCCATCATGCTGCTCTGTCCTCCCCCTCCCTTTGCCTGAGTTGTCTTGGACCTGAGCACTTCTGCCCTGTGAGCATGACTACAGGCAGAGAAGGCTACTCAGCTTAGCCTGTTGCTAAGCTTCTGTCTGTCAGGCAGCTTCAAACCACGGAGGAAAGCAGGAGGTGCAGGCAAGATTCACTGGGTGGAGGCAAGAGTGGGGGGCATGATGGACAATTACAGCTCACAGACGAGGGCAGTGTGGAGCCTGGTGGTCCTGATTGCCTTTTAATTTTTAATATTCTCTATATGGGTGTATGTCTGTGTGCCATGTGCATGCAGTGCCCATGGAGGCCAGAAGGGGGCAGCATGACCTGGAGTTACAGATGATTGCAAGATGCCATGTGGGTTCTTGGAATCGAACCCTGGTCCTCTGTAAGGACGACAAGTGCTGTTAAACACTGAACCATCTCTCAGCCTCCGTGTCTGTCTTTTGCTGTCTGAGTTGTCACCTTCTAGATTAAGGCTATTTTGTTATTCAGTATTTACTTGTTCATTTGTTTGTTTGTTTTCTTTTTATTCAGTACCCACTGTTTGTCAGATCTGTTCTGGGTTCTGAAGTACAAGAGGAAGCAAAATAAGTGAAATGTTCAGCTTTCCTGACACTCCATGTTTGTGGGAAAGGACAGAATTAAGATAATAGGCAAATAAACTGTATTGTGCGCCCTGTTATGTGAACTATATTATGATAAACATTAAGGGGAATAAGTAAGAGGGTAAGAGTTGAGTTCTGCAGGAGAGGTTGATGTTTCAAATCGAAAGGCTGGGGAAGGCCTCCCTGACAGCGCCACGGTGGCTTCAGGTGTCAGTGAATTGGTGAGACAGACACCAGTAAGAGAGTTCCAGGCAGAAGGAAGTGCGTGAGGGAGGGGCCTGAGTCAGACCAAGGAAGGCTGAATACCACTATGATTTAAATATTAAAAGCTGGTCATATACTGAAATTTTGTGTTTCCTGCCTCCACTACCTCCTGGATGTAATAGCTGTCTGGACCCCTGGAAATGAAAGATGACTGAACTCAACGCTAGTAAAATTTCCCAGCGTGAAGTCTGCTACAGGCCTCAATATCTCTTAGCCAAAATGCTTGGGACTAGAAGTGTTTCTGATTTCCGATTTTAGAGTATTTGGGATATTTTGGGGTGGGGCCCAAGTGTAAATGCATGTTTCATTTATATTTCATACACGTCTCTCACACACAGCCTGAAGCTGACTTTCTGCACTATTTTTAAGGCATCTGTGTTTTGACTACAAACTGTTGTGTGAGGAAAGGTGTGGAGTCTTCTGCTTGGGGCATCATGTTGATGTGCTTAGGGATGCTGAACCTGTATCCTGGGGTGGTGGTCTGTGCCTATTCCTATCTAGATTTCTGTATTTTTAGCCATCTTTCCATGCATTTCTGTCTATCCTCCTTGCCTGAAGACTCTCCCCCTTACTTGGGGTTGTGTGGTGGCCATGTTGATGAGGTACTGCTCATCTCTGGCGTTTATTGAACTTCCTATGTATCTATTAACTCTTTGGCCTGAGTGCAGAGGTACACACACACACACACACACACACACACACACACACACACACCAGAAACCAAGTTTTGTGTTTGAAAGCAAAATCAATCACAAGTTGCAAGGGGGATGGAACAGGAAGCTGGCATTTTACCTGGGTGTGAGAAGGGCTGTAGCTCACTGGCTCTCTCTCTGGGGGTCCCCACCTGGGGCAGGGCTTGTGTCTCCTCTGCAGTGAGCAATTTTAATTTTTTTATCCCCATGTTATTTACAGAGTCCACCCCCACTCCCCCACCTGCCCTACAGGGACCTTCAGGGAGAAGCTTTCAGATTAAGGAATGCTTTTACAGCCCTAGAAACTTAATGTTTCTTAACTTCTGTTGCTTTCCACTTTGTGCTGACTCTGCCGTGGTCCTCCCCTGAGACTCTGTCCTGGTAGGATTTAGGAGATTTGGCATTTGTCTCTCAGTCCTTATCCCGAAGATAAAAATGGCTTCCTTCCTACCTTGGCTCATGAAAAGAATCTTACTACTAAAAGTGCTATTAATCCACCAGACCCGTCAGCTTGATGCATGGGCTGTTATAATTCTTGCACGTTGGGCCATTTCCTTTAGGAACACTCTCTTGGGGCTTTTAAGTTGATTGGTTTTTTTCTTGGCTGAGAGAAACCTGCCCAGAAAGCTCTCGTTTATGTTTGCAGACTTTTGATAGATGTAATACAGGGGGATAAGTGTGACTCCTGAATTGACAGTTTCGGCTTTTCTTCCGTTCTGTTCACTCACTATAACTCTTTCCTCCTTTGAATTTCAACCCATGTGAGTCTTAAACTGAGCTGCAGCTAACATTTGTTCCCAGTCTTCCGATTATGGACAAAATACATAAGAATCTTTATTTCTGGTTTTTCGAAACAGGGTTTCTCTGTGTAACCTTGGCTATCCTGGAACTTGCTTTGTAGATCAGGCTGGCCTCAAACTCAAACTCTTAGGGATCTACCTGACTATGCCTCCCAAGTGCTGGGATTAAAGTTGTGTGCCACCACGCCCAACCAGGAATCCTAATTTATACTTAATTTAGCCTTTTGGAAAGTTAGGAGCTGGGGTTGGGGGTATAGTTCAGTGTAACATGCATGAGGCCCTGGGTTTGAACTCCATCAATAGCTGTATGAGATGGCGTGTAGCTCAGGGAAGAACACGTGCTTAACACGCGCAAGGCTCTCTGTTAGGTTCCCAACACCTCAAAATCAATAAAATAATAAGACATGAGTTCTAGGAAATTGGCCATGGCCTGTAGTGTTAGTGAAATCTGTGTTTACATATGCTTGTAAAACATGTAGCAGGTGCTAGACTTAGGGATGTATCGTGGTCTTACGTGGACCATTAATCTTTTGTTTTTTCTTATGCTTCTTAAAGGCATCAGCCAGAGAGGTGTGAGCACATTGCTTTGAGATGTATTCGCTGTGGTAAAAAGGAGGGATCTTCTTTCTTGGAAGATCCCCTTTGAGAATCATGATGTGTGGCCAAGTAGGGAACATACCTAGTACAGGAATAGTTTAACATCTAGTCTCTGGATGGATGACCTCTGAACTCACTGGCACATTACCTGGAGGTCTTTCCTGTGTGCCATACATTGTCCTACAATAAGATATGCTTGTCAGAGCTGAAGCCACTGCTTAGAGTCAACAGTGGGACTGTAGTGATTTCTGAGCCAATAGGAAGGCCCCTTCCATTAGTGCATTTCCATCTTTTTTTGCTGTGGTCATTAACCTCATTTCCTGTTCCTCTCGGCACCTTTTATCCTCTGTGTTACAGCACACCTTCCATGGCTAGATCAGTTTCAGAAGAGGGGAAGGTGTGTCCATCATTCACTGCTCACCTCTGGCTTCGAGAATACAGTAGGTGCTCAGCAGATGTTTCTTGAACTCGTGGCTCTGCATGCAGTTGACAGAGCCAGTGCAGTGATTTGCCGAGGGAGGCCCTACTTTTCTTCTTTCATGTGTGTTATCTTGAGTGTCTATACTTGGAAGAGAACTGGAGAGGCTCCTGGGGCAAGGGTCAAGGCCAGATAGAGTCATGGTTGTGAAACCATGAAAAATTTCCTTTGCAACAGCATTGTGTCATCAGCTCAGAGATGGAGACTAGGAATGTGTTAAGGGAGGGTTGAGTCAACCCTGTTGGTCCCGCTAGGCTGGATTGAGTTTGCTGGTTTCACAGTACGCGTTTTCTGTCTTCGGGGCGTTCTGTACCAGATTCATGTTCACAGGTTGGATTTGCTCCCAGAAATAAACCCATTAGTCAGCTGCCGAACGGACGAGGTTTTCATTTTGTCCTTCCTATGCCCCTCCTCCCACAGATCAAAGTTTTCAGAGTGGCTGTGAAATGGATGGTAGCAGTCTATTTTCCTTATGATTTTGATCTGTTAGGAAAAATTGATTAGATATGCATTTTGAGGCTTTCAAGTTTTGATTGATTTTTGAGGTGTGGATAGAATCCAAAGCAAAAAAAAAGAAATCTCCCCAAACCGTGGAACAGATAAAACTACACAAGCAAAAACAAGAAAACAAACAGAATCCCTGGCATAAAGGGAGAAAGAAAATTGCTCTTTTTGTGGATACCCAGGTTTGTGCTTTGATTTTCAGTATTTGGTAAGAACAGACTTTCCAATATATCATTGTGATGCTTCAGAAGAAAGCCAAGGTGAGCAGAGTGGCCACCTGCATGGGAGCAACACTCTGGCTGTCCCATGGGCATCTGCCCTCTGAGCAAAGACAGCTCTCTAATTATTGAATTCCACGAGTGTTTCACCTCTCTGGGGACTGTCTGAATAGATAATAGTTTTCTCACCTGTTGCCAGGTATCAGTCCACATATCTGCCCAAAGCACCTAGAAGCTGTGCTTTTATTTACCTAACCCCATAGCCAAAGTGTCTGCTCAGCCTGACCCTAACTAAGCCCTTACTTAACTAAGATCTTTATACCCATTCGAATACAGACTCAATTATCTCCTCTTTTTTTTTTTCTCTCTTCCCCTTTGTTGTATAGACCATAAAACCATGGGAAACGCAGAAAGCCAAAATGTAGACCACGAGTTTTATGGAGAAAAGCATGCCAGCTTGGGGCGGAAACACACATCACGCTCCCTGCGACTGTCACACAAGACACGGAGGACTCGGCATGCTTCCTCCGGTAAGGCAATCCACAGGAACTCTGAAGTGAGCACCCGGTCCAGCAGCACCCCCAGTATCCCCCAGTCCCTGGCTGAAAATGGCTTGGAGCCCTTTTCCCAAGAAGGAGCCCTAGACGACTTCGGTGACCCCATCTGGGTGGATCGAGTAGATATGGGCTTGAGACCTGTGTCTTACACGGATTCCTCTGTAACTCCCAGCGTAGAAGGCAGCATGGTCCTCACAGCCGCCTCTGTGCAGAGCATGCCAGACTCGGAGGAGAGCCGGCTTTACGGGGATGACGCTACGTACTTGGCTGAGGGAGGCAGGAGGCAGCGTCCCTATACATCCAATGGGCCCACGTTCATGGAGACAGCGAGCTTTAAGAAGAAACGCTCCAAATCTGCAGACATCTGGCGGGAGGACAGCCTGGAATTCTCACTCTCAGATCTGAGCCAAGAACATTTAACAAGCAACGAAGAAATCTTGGGTTCCGCGGAAGAGAAGGATTGCGAGGAGGCTCGGGGGATGGAAACAGAGGCGAGTCCCAGGCAGCTCAGCACCTGTCAGCGAGCCAACTCCCTGGGTGACTTGTACGCTCAGAAAAACTCAGGGGTGAAGGCAAACGGAGGACCGAGAAACAGATTTTCAGGCTACTGTCGGAATTTGGTGTCTGATATTCCCGATCTCGCAAAGCATAAGATGCCACCGGCTGCTGCTGAAGAGACTCCTCCATACAGTAATTATAACACACTTCCCTGTAGGAAATCGCACTGTCTTTCCGAAGGTGCCACCAACCCACAAATTAGCCTTAGCAAGAGCATGCAAGGCAGAAGAGCAAAAACAACCCAGGTAAAGCCTCCGAGATCCGTTTCAGTATTTTGGAAGTGGTGCATGGCCCTTAAAGTGCATGATTTTCCTCTTCCCAGTTCCTCAAATGAAAAGCGGGCTTTTCCGGGTTTGTGTGGCAGCTGCTGCAGCTGGTATGGCTTTTGCTGCGCCCCTCTTCCAGTTCTGTGGGGAAGGGGTGGGGAATACGGGGTGTGTATGGAGTGGGGTGGGAGGATGCGCTGGGAATGGCAATAGTACTAAGTTCATCCTGGGAAACTGCCTCTCAACTCAGTCCCTCAACAGCACCTCCCTGACGGGACTTTCTCACTTGGTCCTGTCTGTGGACACGCAGGCATGGTGGGTTGCAGCACTTGGAACTCATATCCACATTGCAGCAGGTGGGAAGAAGACAGTGGGGCGGCTCCATTGAAGGGGCATTTTTGATTCAGGGGTCATTTGTCAGCTTCTCTCGGGGGTTGGCAGGCTTGCTGTCTTACCAGGAGCCATTTCAATTTCCTGTTCCTTGCAATGCGGCCAGCCCTGTCTCTGGAGGGAGGTCTAGCAGAAGGAATAACATGGGTGGATTCCCGGTTTCCAGTTTGTAGCCAAATTGTTTGACCTTGGGCAAACCCTGACTTTGAGAGGTCCCCCTGAAGAGTGGGCATAAAGATGCTTAGCTGCTCGCTTGGCCCTTCAATGCAGGGGGGAGTGAGGGGGTATGAGCAGCTTTGCAAAGACTGAAAAGTATGTTACCAGTGGAAGGAGGGCCCACTGACTTGACTGGGAATAATAGCTTGAGTGACTGTCAGACAGCCCCTGCATGCTTTGGTCCCTTCCTGATGCTACTATTCCTTGTGGCAGATTTTGGGGAGCTTAGCATTCTGACCAGGTTGAGAAGTGATTAGTGGATTGCACTTCTGATCCTAAAGTGGATCTGATCCATTATGCTTTGAAAAACTTTGGGTATTAACGGTGACCTGTGAAGGCTGCTGCACTCTGGCCTGCCCGGTAGGGGGCAGTGCTGCACTCTCTGGCCTGGCTCGGGTTTGGGTCAAATGGGCACTGGCAGAGTTACCTTTAAGGTGGGCCAGGTGATAGAGGGCCCAGGGTGAGGCTGGGTTTTTTCCTGAAGATGGATTTTGCTGATGCCACCAAAGCCACCATCCAAGAGGCTTCACCTCTTCGTACCTGGTTGACTTTGGGCAAGTTAGTAGTTGTTTTAACGCCTTGCTGTCTTCACCTACCTAAGTGGAGGTAATGGGACTGGGGATTCTGGCTCAGTGGCAAAGCACTTGCTTGGCTGCAAGAGGCTGTGGGTTAGATCCTCAGCACTGTGGATGTGCACACACCAAGGAGGGGTAATAATAGGACTATTTGAGAAAATGGAATGAAATCATCCGTGAGTCATGAAGCCTGGTACTTAGGCAGCAGCCGGGGGCGGGGGGGTATCTGGTTCACTGGTGGAACCCTGAGCATTGTTAGTGGTACTGTGTGGGTTGAAGACTTGGGGCACTTGGGTGTCTGTGCCCAGATCTTGAGTTAATGAAGGGTCAGAATGTGCCGTCTGAGGAGGTGAGCAGGAACTACGCATCTAGGAGGTACTGCCTCAATTCTAACCTCTCTTTTTTTTGAGTTGGGATAATAACAAAAGCGAGATTCTGGCAGAAATGACAGGTTAACATCCTTCCTGGTGGTGCGCTAACTGTCCTGTGAGGGTCACCACTGAACTGTCAGTTTGACAGGTCATAGACTGGTGACCTATTAAAGACGTACATGGAAAGCACTGAAGTGTTGCCCTGAAATTGTCTGCCAATCAAATTGGCATCACAAGACTGATTCAGAGAGACACTCTGCCTGCCTTGGCAAAGGGTATGTTGACCTAGACAATACCTTTGCCTGGAATGATTCAGAGTTAGTCCTTTCTCTCTGTAAGGTTGGAGAGGGTTACCCAGCCGTAGTCTGGGATTTCTGTCTCCATGGTTCTAACACCAGAGATAGCCGGGCTCTGCTTGGCCCCACATGCTGCAGGCCTTTAAGTCCCAACCACCCATGGAACAGGGGCAAAGCGAGACAATGGTCCCCTCTACATAAGCTCCACCAAGGGCTCCCCTGGGAGACTGCAATATGAAATCTCCATCCCTTGGCTTGCTGACTTCCCAAGTTAATATACAGAAGTGAGATCATCTAAGTGTGGTGTCTCATAAAGCCACCGCTTAATGTAATGCAAAGTGCTATGGACAAGGAATCCTAAGAAGGCCATTTGCATGCTGGCTTGTCTGCTCATCCACTGGATGTCCTTGGGTAAGTCACTTCCTCTCATAGGCCCTTCCCTGTCCAGGGAGAGTGACACCATCCTCCAGCAGGGCTGTGTTAGGTGAGCCAAAAGGAGTGCCATGCTTGGAAGCCTTTTGTGGAGCCCAGAAAGTGAACGGAAGTATTATTTTGGTATTGACTTGATATGTTGAGTAAGGATCTTTAATGACTTGAAACAAACCCAGAATTATACACAACACTACCCATCCACCCACATTTTCCTAGTCTAAGTTTGAGCCCACTGTGTTCCAAACTGTGTATTTTAAGAGATAGTGGGTGTGGAAGCTTCCTTGAAAAGAATTCTTCTTTTCCTTTTCAAAGTTTTTGACCCAGGGGACCTCTGTAGCAAGCTTGAATCATAGATCGCGGTCTCCTTGTCGGCCCTGGTGATGTAGTTCTGTCAGCCATTTCACTCCCACCGGAAAAAGTTCCTGGCAAACGTTTGGCCCAAGAGCACGACCTCTCAGCCTGGAGAAAATACACTGGATCCAAGAAAATATGGCCAATGTCATTTGATTTGAAAATGATCAAAAAAAGAGGCTTTGGCCATTCTTCCTGTTTTTGTGTGTTCAGTGGTTGGATTTGTTACTGAAATGGGCAGGCTGTGGAGCTCACATGTAAGCTTTGAAAGTATCATGTACGATGAGGCATGGCATCTGGCACACAATTATTTGTTTAATTCACGCATCTGGGCACGTGTGTTTTGTACATGTCCACATGCTGTAGGTAGTTTGTACTGAGAACAATGGAGCAGAGTTAGTTATTGATTTCAATAACAGTGCAGAGTAGATTGCTCCTTGGATTTAATTGATGGCTTGCTGGATTTCGGGCTGAACTTGGCTCTTCGGTTCCTATTTCTTTGGAAACAGATTGAGGAGGGGTAACCCAGGGTCATGCAGAGTCAAGAGTGTCAGCAAGTCTGGGCTTGGAGTTTTTGCCTCCTGCCTTTTGGTTGTTTTAACCTCATGAATCTGGGTTCTTTTCAAAGGAAGCTCCTGGGGAGATTCAGCATTCTAGGAGGGAATGAATGGACAACACAGAACATTGGCTCTCGAAAGTAAGAGATGCCCACTAAATAGTGGCTTTAGTTAGGAAGGCAAGGCGTGGCTTCGTACTCTGGAGTTCCATCTTCTATGCTCTGAGGCTTTCAAAGGATGAGTAGGAGAGAGGGGACACTGCCATTGATGATCTGGCCAGGCTCAGAGTGTCTGTGGAGTGCCTAAGGGAAGTTTTGGCTTGGAGCCATTGTACACACTTGAGGAGACCTTCATTTACCCAAATGGGAAGTGAAAGAATGTGACTTGGCTCTGCAAAGCCTGCTGCAAGGAGCCAGAGAATCTAGAGAGGTGTGAGGAGGTCTAGACTGAAGTGTAATGGCCTGTTGCCAACCTCTCATCAGTCTCAGGAAGTCTACGCACCTTGGTATCTAGTGGGAACATGAAGAGGCAGAGAGCTCTGTTAGACCTTAGGGATTCACTTCAGCCTGGTTTCAAGATGCCAGCTTCGTGGAGGAACCTCCCAGACCCTCTGTACCTGACTCCATTTCAGGGAGGAAGTGTGTCTCAGTCAGTGTTCTGTTGCTATGAAGAGACACCATGACTACAACAACTCTTACAGGAGAAAGCATTTACTTGGGGCTGACTTACAGTTTCAGAAGTTTAGTCCATTGTCATCATGGTGAAGACCATGACAGAACACAGGCAGACCTGGTGCCGTGGCTTAGTTTGGGTTTTCATTGCTGTGAAGAGACACCATGACCACAGCAACTCTTATAAAGCAAACATTTTATTGAGGGGGCTGGCTTACAGTTTCAGAGGTTCAGTCAATTATTGTCATGGTGAGGAGCATGCGGCGTGCAGGCCGAGGTGGTGCTGGAGCTGAGACTGCTGCATCTTGCAGGCAGTAGGAAGTCAACTGACACACTGGGCAGTATTCTGAGTATATGAAACCTCAAAGCACATCTCCATAGTGACACACTTCCTCCAACAAAGCCACACCTCCTAATAGCGCCACTCCCTGTGGGACTATGGGGGCCAATTACATTCAAACCAGCACATGCTGGAACAGTAGTTGAGAACTCTACATCCATTTCTGCAGGCAGCAGGAAGAGGGAGTGACTCTGGGCTTGGCATGGGCTTTTTAAATCTCAAAGCCCATCCCCAGTGACACACCTCCTCCAACAAGGCCACACCTCCTAGTCCTTTCAGATAGTGCCACTCCTTGGTGACCAAGCATTCAAATCTGTAAGCCTATGGGGCCATTCTCATTCAAACTACCACAAAGGAAGACCTGAAGAGCTGAGGTGTAAGATCTCAAAATCCTGGTCTTCAGGCTGGAGAGATGGCTCAGGGATTAGGAGCACTGGCTGCTCTTCCAGGGGACCTGGGTTCAATTTCCAGCACCTAAGCACTCAAAACTGTCTGTAACTCCAGTTCCAAGAAATCTGACACCTTCACACCAATGAACATAAAAAAAATAATAATAATCCTGGTCTTTGGACTCCATGATGTTTGCACTTCCTTGGAGAGCACTCCCTACATGGCGGTGCCTGCCACAGCCTTAGACAGCCTTAGGTTAAAATCCCCAGTTCTGTCCAAGGAAAAGGGGCCTTGTTGCCTAAAAATGAAATTAGTACTTCCGGTCCTCATTAGATGACTAGGAAAATTTGAGAAGCTGTCTCTGATGTTTCCTTTGACCAACAAATAACAGTTGATGGTTTTCCTAGGATGAGGAGCCTAGGTTTTTTTTATTTGTTTTTCCAAGACAGGGTTTCTTTGTTTAATGGTTCTGGCTATCCTGGAACTTGCTTTGTAGACCAGGCTGGCTTTGAACTCACAAAGATCCACCTGCCTTTGCTTCCCGAGTGCTGGGGTTAAAGGCCTGGTGCCACCATGCCTGGCTTAAAGGGCCTAGTATTAGATCAGAAGGGTATCTTAAATTCCTAGAAAAATCATTTTGATTTTAAAATATTTTGTTTGGTTTGACCACTTAGCTCACACAACTCAGAAAGGAGTGTATTGGCTGAGCTGAAAATTGGCCCCATAGCTAAATGAGCTTTTACCTTTGTCCTGGACACTTTGAGAACCAGCTAAAAACCTGGAACCTTGTTCTGACATAAACATATGGACCACATCTTTGGGAATCGTGGCTCCCCTAAAGTCCATTTAGAGATGTCTCATTAGGAGTTACTTTGTTAAGTGCTGGAGAGATGACCCCACAGTTAAGAGCACTGGCTGCTCTTGGAGAGGACCTGAGTTCCGTCCCCAGCACCCACACACCTACTCACAACCATCTGTAACTCTGCTTTCAGGGAACCTCATGCCCCCTTCTGGCCTCAGTAGGTTCCTGCATATATGTGATATAGGTACATACACTCAGGCCTGCATAAAGGAGTGCTTTAAAAAAAGATTTCTTACACTAGTGCCTCATGAAACAAAATATTTTCATATAGAATCTGTTTTTCTAGAGATCCTCTTTTTCTCTCCTTCTACCTTCTGTTTTGTTTGGTTTTGTTTTTGTGTTTTTGGGTACTTCCATCTTTGTCTTACTTTTTTTTGGCATATACATTCTGAAGTGAGATAGTTGTTTTGAAAAAAGCCCATCCATTTCCAACAAGGACGTCTGACTCCTTTGCCAAGATCTTTTTGGAGGCAGTGGGTGGTGGGTGGGTAGTTGGGAGACTGGCTAACAGCACACAGTCGCACTTCTCAGACCACTTTGTGCACTTCAGAAATATTCTAGACATTAAGGAGCTTCTGTTTGTATGTCTTGAAATAGTCATCGCTTTAAAAATTGAAATAGAAATGTAAGAAATGCTCATTCATTCATTTTAAATTAGGAATAGTCCAGTTTCACATTCATGTAAATATCTTTACATTTACATTTTTAGTATCTAAAAGTAAACATAGTTGTGTGGATAAGAGGTTTTGTTTTGTGTTTGTATGAGCCTCTGACTTCTGGGTCACTGGAAGGCATCAGTCTCCAGTCTGTCCCTTATCCCTTTACAGTGTGCTGCTCAGCTGTCCTGTGTAGGATTTGACCTCTGCACAGGGAACTGGGAAAGGAGGAGCTGGGGTATCTTAGGGATCTGAGGTCCATTCCTGGATCGCTGCTCATTTATATTAAAAGAGGTGGGGGAAGTTCAAACTTATTAAAAAAAAAATCACAGTTTTTACTGTAGTGCATCAGTAGAGAAAAGTGTGTGCCCCTCCCTTCACATTGTGTTAGAACACTGTGGGAGCAAAGATTGGACAGCCTAACTGGGAGAAAGGGGTAGAATCAGGACTTTAGCATCCTGTGAACAGGGATCTGAGAGACTGCTGGATGTGGCTTAGCCTACTATAAAGGTCTGACAGGGTCTTCAGAACCCAGTGAAGATCTCAAGAACAGCTGACCTGCTTTTTATCTGTCAGCCGGGCCCAGCTGATGTTGGAACACCCACTGACAAGAGCTCTGGGGTCCATAAGGTATCCCAGTTCCCCTCTGAATTTATGTGTGTTCCTTGAAAAATTAAATAAAAAATTTAAATGAGTTGTGGTTGTATCCACAGAGGACATACAGAGCTGCTTGAAGTTGTAAATGTAAGCTTTACGGCAAAGACTCACTCGTCATCTCAACTTTAGGAGAGCCTTAGTGAGCTTGGCAATGACTAACCCTTTACATCAAAGTAAAACGTTTCTCCACAAGAAATGTTCTCCTTGTCTTGAGATAGTGGTGGGAAATGAGCAGCAGTTAGTTCATTCAGTAATTATTTTTGAAGTGCCTACCCCGTGCCAGGCGCTATTCTTGGCACTTGGGATGTGTCAACGAGAAAAACTCCAGAGCTCGTAGAGTGAGTTGTGGTGGAACGGGGGTGTACATGGCACAGACTAGATAGTCCAATAGTAAGTAATGTGCTATAGAAGCGAAGCTGGGGTGACCCGGTGGTGGAGAGTGTGGCAGGCAACTTCAGGTTGTGACCTGAAGAGAGGTCACACTTGGGGTTCGAAAGAGAGGAGAGAGCTGGATATTGAGTTGTAAGGTCGGAGGCCACTTCACATTTCTGAGGAACAGCAAGGATCCTGGTGTGGCTGCAGTAGGGCTAGCAAGGATAAGTGGAGATGATGCAGAGGGGTCGGCATGGCAACTGCAGGAGGAAAAGGGAAGGTATGTGGCTGTAGAAACCAAGGAACATGGATAGTCCTGCAGGAAAGAGCTGTTGGAATCATACCCTCGAAGAAATGTCTCAGTTCACCCAAAGCCAAGGCCTGATGCTGGACATGTGTGCAGGGTTGTGCGTGACGGGCTCTGGAACCCACCCTACTGTATTGGAAAAGTTTATCAGGAGACAGAGTGTGGCCCTGGGTTAGTGGAAGGAAGCTCACCATGGTAACAGATGTGAGGTAGTAAGGGAAGAGACAGACCATAGGTAGAGGCATGATGGCTCCAAGGAAGCACATCCATAGGGGACCAGGTGAAGGGCTGGGGATGACTCATGCCACGTGGATGTAGAGCATTCAAGCATCAGGAGTTACCTGAAGAAATGTTGCCAGCATTTGCTTCTATGTATGTACTATGTATTGAATTCCCTTTTTTGTAACTGAGAGTTTCAGTTCCAGCAGGCGCTGGTGGCACACACCTTTAATCCCAGCACTCAGGAGGCAGAGGCAGACAGATGTCTGTAAATTTGAGGCCAGCCTGGTCTACAGAGTGAGTTCCAGGACAGCCAGGGCTACACAGAGAAACCCTGTCTTGAACAACCAAAATACAAAAAGAATTTCAGTTCCAGTTGTATTGAGAGAAGTCGTGAGTCACTCCCACTGGGAATAATTAGAGGACAAATGGCTGTTGGAAACTTAGCAAGTCATGGAGCTACTGCCTTGGGAGAGGATGAGAAGATGAGAGAGAACTGTTCTCCTATTTCTAGCAAGTTAGTAATGATAATTATCAGCAGTGCCCAATAACTGGTAGTTCAGTGTAGATTACGTCATCATTTTCTCACTTGCTGTGCTGTTTCCAGAGTGTGAAGATGATTTAAATGCCTAATTAGCATTCAGCTCCCACCTATCTGTCTGCTTGTTTTTCTCAAGAGATCTTGTTTATACCAGATTCCTCAGAGGCACGCTCCCTTCCATGTTGGTACAGGAAGCTTGTAGCTATGGTTAGGCCTGTCTCTTATACACATCTAGATGTGTATAAGAGACAGTGGTTAGGCTGTGCCTTTTATCCTGTGTAAGGAAGGCCTCCCATGGTGATGGGAGCCATTATAGTTACCATTTGTGTGCCAGTCCAGGATGCTCGGCATGTTTGAGGCACTATTCCCGGGTTAACACCATCACTTAGCATATCATGAAGTGTTTTATTAAGTAGGTATAGGCATAGTAGCTGGAGGCATGGCTCTGTGGTAGAGGACTTGCCCACCATATTCAGGGCCTGGGACTCCCGACACTTAACGGAAGCCCGAGTAGACCTCTGCTCGATCGCCCCATTGTGTATATGGGGAAACTGAGGCCTACATTAGTATAGTCTTTTACCTGGGATTGGCATTTTCTATACTGGGATTATTAAAGGAGAGTATACTATATGTCCAGGAGAGGGTATTAAGAACCCAAGGGTGTGTGTGTGTGGGGGGGGTGCATGTGTGAGGAGAGGGGAACATAGGAGCAACAACAGTTTCAATTCAAAGGCTTCCACAAGTCAACCCTCTTCTTTCTCTACCGAGCAGTGAATTCTCTTATACAGCGTCTCTGGACTGGTGTATTTGGACTAAGCTAGATCCATCAGGGAAATTAACCTGACCAAGAAAAACAGTTTCTAATTGCATTCTACGTCGAGCTACAAGTGGCCAATTGATTCCGCTGGTCTCTGAATTGTCGCAGGGCCCTTGCACTTTGTGGCTCATTAGCTTTTCAAAATTGGTTCTGCACCTGAGCACAGGCAGGGAGCTGTCCCTTGGATCCTTTGTAAGTCTTCTGGGCAAAGACCCAGAGCCTTGCTACAAGGCGTCATCAGCCCGTATTTTCTTCATGTTGGTGAGTCTGGTTTTTAAGGGAGCAGAAACAGGCTTTGGTTTTGCCTCTTGAAATTTCAGTACAGGAACTCGTTTAAGCTTAAGGGGCCTCAAACTGGCCCTTGCCTGGTAGCTGCAGTGTGCTCTGAGCTACAGCTGGATTCCTATGCATCCAGTAGGGAAGCACAGACACGCTTTTGGGAAAGTTGCCAGTGGAATGGAAGGAGCTGGTTGAGAGGATTTGTCTTGAGAGAGTGAGAGTTTACGGCATCCCTGTCCCTTGGATGTTGCTCATAACTGGAAATCTCTTCCATGCAGCATGTCTAGTAGGGACTTGGACTTTGAGCTGATTTGCAGAAGTCTCAGCCAGATCATAGGCTCTCCAGGGACTTCTTTTCATCTGGCTAGGGTCTTGCCACTTCCTTTGATCTCCTCTGCTACACTCTTCCTTTCTGGTGCTAGGGATCCCAGGGCCTCTCAAGTGCTAGGCAGCCCTCCAGCACTGAGCCATGCCCCTAGATCTCCAATGAATTTTTCATGGGTATGTATGTGGTATGCATATGTGTGTAGACATGTTTTCCCATGTATGGATGCAAGTGTGAGTAGGTACACATGTGTGGGTGTGTGTATGTATGTTTTTGCGCATGCGTGCAAGTGCGTGTGTGTGTGTGTGTGTGTGTGTGTGTGTGTGTGTGTGTGTGTGTGTGACTGGAATTGCTAGTGAGTGCTCCTCCCACTTGGCATTGACGAAGGTTTGTTGGTATCCACCTCTGATCCTCAGGCTTGCATGGCAGGCACTTAATTTCATCTCTGAGCCATCTCCCCAGCCTTCTCTGACTTTTGAAATTAAAATTTAGTATTTGGCTAAATAGGCTAGCAGAGAGCATATGCTGAGGTGTTGAGTTAGGTGAGAAGGAGCCTTGATTTTATACAAAGACTTCGTGGCCTCCAGGCATTACTTCCTGGGCTCAGTCTTCTTGCTGCTGGGAAGAGTCTGGAGGTTGCTGGGTACTTCTCCATGTGGGGAGGATCAGGTTTCTCAGTTGTGAAATTGCCTAGAGACCTGAGAAAGGCAGGAAGAGCCCTTCCAAAAGATGACCACAAGGAAGTTTTGTGTCACAGTGAGGGAAAGAGAGAGGAGTATTGAGCAATGTCTCTGCCTGGATTGACCCATCATCTACAGTGCTATAGCATGGGCTTCAGGGTATCTGGGACAGCCCAAGCGTCATGACTAAATAGAGGTTGGAGCAGGGCAGGTGACATCTATTTCCCAATGGGTTAGGTCACATAGAGGGGAATGTGGACTACTGAGCCCCATTAACTACTTCTTGGATGAGGTGGTGTGTCTTGGGCAGATCCAAGGACACTCCTCAGCGATTACACTGAGCCATGTGCTCTGAAAGTCTGTGAGCTGAGCTGGGGCTTACAGGCTTCCTACCTGGAGCAATCTTATCTTTGCTCAATCTGGTGATCATCGCAGAGTTGAACCACACACAACCTGGGCCGTTGCAAGTTTACAGCTTCAGTTGGCATGAGCAGATGTTCAGGTGTGACATAGAGGTGAGTGTCCATAGAGTCCTTACCTTAACACTTGGCTTCGGTGGATACAAGGAGGTCTGTAAAGGAGGGAATGGTTTGTAGGCTTGTTGTAAACTGTAAAAGATGGGCATTGAGAGCTGGCCAGCCAGCTCTCACCCTCTGTGTCCCATCATCCTCTTTATAGCTCTTCCGGTTCCTTCCACTGTTGGCTTTTAGCTGTTTGCTGTGCAAGTTAAAACAAACAGATGAGCAATCCCTTAGCTTTTTCCAGAGAAAACTAAGGATACATTAAACAAAGTGAGGAAGGATGGAGTTGAATAATGCAGGCAAAACTCTGGTCACGAGCTGTCCCGTAGCTGAGCCACGGGGCTACCCTGCTTCATAGTGGGAAAGGTTCTCAGTAGCATGAGTTCGAACCTCCCATCTGCCACTAACCAGAATTAGGACTTTCTGAGCCCCAGTGTTTCTATGTGTTAATGAAGGAGATGGTTCTGTAAGGTTCCTTCCTGTTCAAGGACTCTGGGAATTCTAAGATGTGTGGCGTCATCTCTTTTCTTCTTTGGACTAAAGTAGCTCCTGGGGAGGATATTCCCAGTGTGGCTTCTCAGGGTGGTTATAGCTGGTTCCTTCATACATTCTGAGGTAGTTTGAGTGGAATCTCCCCCATAGTCTAAGACATTTGAATGCTGTCTGGGAGACTTTTAGGGGGTGTGGTCTTGTTGGAGGAGGTGTGTCACTGAGAGCTTTGAGTGTTCAAGACCATCCCAGATTCATTCTCTTGGCTTCTTTCTGGAGGTTTAAGATGTGAACCCTCAGCATCTGTCCCAGCAGCCTTGTCTGCCACTCACTGCCACCTTTCCTGAACTTGATGGAATCTTACCTCTCTGGAACCATGGGTCCAAATAAACCCCTTCTTCTGTACGTCACAGAATCACCTCGGTTGTGTATCACAGCAATAGAAAAAAGCAACGAATATACAGGCCCAGCCTTCTTCAGAGGACTTATAGACCCAGGAAAATCAAATTGAAGAAATTCGCAGATTTCTTGTCCTCCACAGCTTTTGGTTATCTAAGATTGTCAGATTTCCTTATTGTCTTCACATCCACAGGGACACATATGGTAAATGTCCCTGCCAGAGAGAAATGTGGGTTGATAATGGTACTTTTTGTTTGTGTAGTGGCTCTAACTGAATCTGGGTTCTTTGTGACCGTCCATGGGTGTTATTAAGCAGAAGAACAGAAAACAAAGTAATAGGCCAGCAGGCACAGGGTCTGTTGGTCTGTTTCTCACTGCTATAATGAAATGCCCCAGGCTGGTTAATTTGTAAAGAAAAGACATCTATTTAGCTTAGTCTGGGAGGTCCAAGAACTTGGTTCCAGCATCTGCTGGCTTTGTTGAGGTCTTTCTGGCACAGAGCATCACAGTGGGAGTCAATCTGAGAGGGAGAGATTGCATGGTGAGATGGGGAGTCATAGAGATTGAGGGGACCAGGACTTCTCCTTTCTAGCAGTTCACTCTTGCAGGAATCGATTCAGAAGACCAGCATTGGTGATTCCC
>LZPO01034855.1:685341-700766 GCA_001675575.1 Neotoma lepida
TGTGAATTCCAGCTCTTAAGGGTTCTGCCTCCTCCCTCCTTTGCTATACTGGGGACCAAGCTTCTAACTCTCACACCCTTGGAGAACAAACTGGAGCTAAACACAACACGGGGTTTGATCTGAGCTGCCTCTGTGATGGCTTTGTCTCCCACAAGTCCTTTCCACTGCCAGGGATCTAAACTCCATCTGGAATGGAGCTGAAGTTTGGTGGCTGCTTCTCTGTGGCTGCCACCTCTGACCCGCCCTTCCTGTTCTTTCCTGCACTTAGTATCATTACTCTCCTATGTATTTTTCATAATAGTAAACTGTGAACCACTGGCTCAGACTGACTGAGACAGAGGCACAGCACCTGTTTGGGCCTGGTGTGGCACAGTCTTAGCTGTGGTATGGCTAAGTCTGCCCCATTGCCTCCCAACACAGATTTAAGTTTAAAGTATTTGTTTTTATGTTAGTTCAGAGTATGCATTTAGTTTTGACATGTGTCAACCACCATTAGTTATTAGTGAGACTGATGGTCCCCCAAACGGGCCAAACTGCCAGTCTGTGCACTGCTTTGCCTTTCCTCTGTGTCACACTCGGGTTCCTGTTGTCTTCCTTTGAGAAAAATCAGTCTTGTTTCTCATCCTTCAAGCTCGTAAGTCAGCCTGTCCCATACTGTTGTCATTGTCTTCCCCTGATTACTGACATCATTTAATTATTGTTTATGGAAATACCTGCAGTACTTCAGAGCAATTGAGATTCTGACTGAAGAACCTACCTTGATGACCCAGAAATATTCTGCTGGGGTACAGGGTCAGCTCTGGAAATTTCAAACACTTTTCCAAGGGGGATTGATACCCCAGCGTCTTGGCAGTTGCCTGGCTCTGTCACTCAGCCCAGGGCCGTGAGTTGTCTACTTCAGGCTCCTCACATCCCAGCTTTGAAAGGACAAAGTAACTGGAGAGGTGCATTGGGGCTGTGGGCCCCACAGGCTGATTTAACACAATGCAGAGTGAAAGGCTGTGTTCGGGAAGCCGGGCTGATTGGGGCACGAGGACTCTTGGGATATGGAGCCTTGCTGAGTGAGTGGGTGTGCTAGCAATCTATTTAGTCACCCCATTATAAAATAGACTCCCAAGCAGGCCTTTATTTATTTTTTTTTTAAAGTATCAGCTGTAAAGATCTAGCTATACATTGTAACCCCAACCTCCAGAACAGCTAACTAATCGGCCTGCTGAATTTCTCGGAGTTCAAGGCCAGCTGAGGTGGCTAAGGGCTCTGAGCTCCCTCAGCATGGTCGTGGTAGAATCTCAATAGCTGGTTTGCCAATTAGCTAATTAAGTCAGATAAATGATAAGCTCTTTGAAGTGTTCCCTGTGCCTTTTATATTTCTTGAACATTCTGAATTATTAGGCTGCATTTGGGGTGGTTGAAGGTTTGTTTCGTCGAGCCTCCCTGTAGTGCACTGGCGTAAGGAGGGATCGGTCCAGCAACAGTGGAGCCTGGTGGGCCTTTTCTGCTGCAGAGCCCCAGGCTGGACCAAGTGCTCCCAAGTTCCTTCTGCGCGTGATGCATGTCTGCTTCTCTCTCCTTTTCTGTTCCCAAGGATGTTAACACGGGCGAGGGCAGCGAGTTTGCAGACAGTGGGATCGAAGGGGCCACCACCGACACGGACCTCCTGTCCAGGCGATCTAATGCCACCAACTCCAGCTACTCACCCCCCACCGGCCGAGCCTTTGTGGGCAGCGACAGCGGCAGCAGTTCGACTGGGGATGCTGCACGCCAGGGGGTGTACGAGAACTTCAGGCGGGAACTGGAGATGAGCACCACCAACAGCGAGAGCCTGGAGGAGGCCGGCTCTGCCCACAGCGATGAGCAGAGTAGTGGCACCCTCAGCTCCCCGGGCCAGTCAGACATCCTGTTGACGGCCACGCAGGGCACCGTGCGCAAGGCTGGCGCGCTGGCAGTCAAGAACTTCTTGGTACACAAGAAGAATAAGAAGGTGGAGTCTGCTACCCGGAGGAAGTGGAAGCATTACTGGGTGTCCCTGAAAGGTAAGGGGAGCCGGCCCAGCTGCATGCATTCCACAGGTACTCACAGTTATGCAATATTTCATAATTGTATATCTAAAACATAGTCTGTTGTGGAAGAAACACAACATTAGATGTACTTTTTTTTTTTTAACTTAAATCCTGGGGTGAGGATGGTGAAGATAAGGGCCATCACAGAAGAACTGAAAGATCCGGTTTGGGATTTGATTTTCTTTTTCTTTCTCTGTTTTCAATACTAGGAATTAAAACCAGGGACCCTCACATGTTATGTATTACATAAGCACACTAGCTCTGTGTTACATCCTGATAGCTCTTGGTATTTTTGTATTTGTTTTGAGGTACCAGGTTGCCCAGGCTGGACTTGACCTGGTAATCATCCTGCTTCAGCCTCAGGGGTAGCTGGAATTATAGGTATCTGCCACCGCACCTGGCTACTTACCACATTTTGAAATATATGATATGGTATTGTTGACTATATGTGCAACATTGTGGGCTGGGACAAACTGAAGCCTCATGTCTCTTATTCAGTAACTCTCTTGGCATGCTCGTCACCCCTGCAAATGCTATTCCATTGTTTCCTGAGCTTCGTGGATGTCTTGGTTTCATTTCTGTTGCTGTGATAAAATAGCCCAACCAAAAGCATCACAGCGGAAGGGAGAGTTATGTGGCTCACAATTTCAAGTTACAATCTATTATTTGGGGAAAGGCAAGGCAAGAACCCAAGCAGCTACTCACATCACATCCACTGTGGTGATATATTGTGTACTCTTGTAAACTTGCCTGAGGATCAGAGGACAGAACCAGCCACTAGATTAGATATAGAGGTCAGGCAGTGGTGGCACACACCTTAATCCTATCACTCAGGAGGCAGAGATCCGTCTGGATCTCTGTGAGTTCAAGGCCACACTGGGCTACATGAGATTGATCCAGTATAGGAGAGAAACAGCCAGGCAGTGGTGACACACACCTTTAATCCCAGGACTGGGAAACCCACATGCCTTTAATCCCAGGAAGTAATATGGCAGGGCAGAGAAAGGTATATAAGGCCTAAGGAAACAGGAACTCACTCTCTTTAGGCTGAGGGTTTCATAGAGATAAGAACTACTGGCTGGTTCTGTCCTCTCTCCTCAGTCAAGTTTATTAGGGTACACAATATATCACCACAATCCACAGTCAAAAACAGAGAGAAATTCTGCCTGCTTTTGCTTGTTCTCAGCCAGCTTTACCCATCCTATATAGTTCATGACCCTCTGCCCAGGGAATAGTGCTGCCCACAGTGGGCTGGGTCTTTCTCCAGCAGTTAGCAATCAAGACAATCTCCTGTGGACATGCTCATAAACCAACCTGAAAAAGACAATGCCTCAATTGAGACTCTCTTCCCAGGTGATTCTAAGTTATGACAAGTTGACATTTAAAAGCCACCACCACACGTGAGGGGAACATGTCAGGTCCAAAGTTCTCATAGACTACTGGTTCTGATGGTCAGTTTTGACACAAGTTTCCCTCTAAAATTTTGTTTTGGGTTGTTCAAGTTTAATATCTCACACAGCGATTGTCATAGAGAGAAGAATCCTTAACTTTAATCCAGTGAAATGACTGATGGTTTAAGTGGTAGAATATCACCAATTTTACTGGCTTCAACCTGATGCAAATGAGATGTCTAAAGCATCATTTGTTTCTGAATATGTAGTTGGAAGTTTTTCTGTGTCCTTCCTGGGCCCTTATGTCAGGACGAATCTCTCCCACCTGCGCTTGGTCCCAAATAAACACACAGAGGCTTATATTATTTACAAACTTATGGCCTAATGGCTCAGACTTCTCACTAGCTAGCTCTTACATCTTAAATTAACCCATTTCTATAAATCTATACTTTGCCACGAGGCTTGTAGCCTTCCGGTGCCTTTACTTCTTGCTTCTTCTGGTGGCGGCTAACAGTGTCTGCTCTGCTCTGCTTTCTTCTCCTCTCCCCCCAGCTTGAATGTACCGCCTAACCTTATTCTGCCTCACCATTGGCCAAATAACTTTATTTATCAGCCAATCAGAACAACACATATTCAGAAAGACATCCCACAGCATGAATAAATCACTATTTTATAGTTTAGCTGTGTATATTGGAGTACTCTTGATTGTGAACACCACAGACATGTAGGTATCACTTTACTTGCCTCTCAAAGAAGCTTAGTACTTACATTTTGCTATTTGTTGGCATTTGGCTTCCTTTCCTGAAGGGGGCTCTCTCTCTCTCTCTCTCTCTCTGTGTGTGTGTGTGTGTGTCCATGGGTGTGGGACCTCCCAGCCCTGCATGGGTCTCTGTCCTGGACACTTTGTAATTCCTTTGTGAGAACCATGTTATAGAAGGGAAAATGTTACTTAAGTACATTTAGAGTTTTTGTGACAAAGCTAGTTTTGAGATGGGGGTTGGGGTAGGTGGGTCAGACAGGAAACACACAAGGGAAAGAAGCCAGGGCTGATCAGGTATGGTTCAGAAACCAGATTATTTGACATTGGTTCTCACCAGCTGAGGCCAGTACAGGGACATCCTACAGGAGAGGCCATGATCTGCCCAGAGCTCTACTCAGTGAGGCTAAATTGCCCCTGAAGACAATCAGGAGATGTGTGGCCCCCATTCCTGGTGGGATAGCTGGCTATTTTATTTTGTTTGTTTTCATTTTGTTTTGGTGCCTGCTGAAATAGGAACCTATGTGCCTGGTTAGGCCTTAGATTCTGCTGTGTATCACAGACACCCCTAATGACAAGGACAACAACAAAGCTAGACAGAACTACCCCCTAAAGCTTGGGTGGTAANTCTTTCCTGTAAGGTCACAGGAGGCCCAGGTCATCTGTTTTGTTGCTCAGTTACTCTAGAACGTTATTGTTCATGTGGTGTGGTGTGATGCTTATACAACAGAGTGTTTAGCCTGGGGGGATACTTTGGGAAGCTGTACTGGCCTGTCTCACCACCGCCTCCTTGGCTTCGTTTGGAGAAGTGCTATGAGGTTGCACGCAGAGGCCCTGTCATGCCCTCTGTTCTGCTATGATGGGATGTGTTGGAGAAGAAAGAAATCTCGCCCCCAGAGGCACACATCTCTCGTTCCTCTAGTGGGGTGACTTTTCCTGGGGAGCTATGAACAAACATCTTCTTGACTCCGGTAGGGAATTGACCACAGGCCAAAGTAAGGATATCACCAAAGCCGAGCTTGAACTAATGAGTTTGTTGGGATTCCTTACCAGACTCTGGGGGAGGGGTTGCTTAAAGACAGATGGATCACGAAAAGCCCACCTCAGTGTGGTGTCAGCTCCTGAGAGCCAGAGCTCTGCTGCTTGCTGCACAGCGTGTAGGGAGTTGAACAGGCAGGGGAGGCTCTCTCCCTTCAGGTGGCCCAGAAGCCAGTCTCTGCTTCTTCAGGCAACTCAACCTTTCATGCTACCCTGCTTGTCTGAGAGTCTCAGTGGTGTTTGCTATTTGTGTAAGTTTGTGGGGAAAGGGCCTAGTGCATTTGGTCAATTTCAGGAACTTCCGGGAGGTTTGAGTTGTTTCCTTGCTGAGGTTCGAGAAGCTCCCTTGCAGGATGGCAGGTTCCATCCCCCCTCAAGAACACACTGAGTCTTAACAAGCTTCCCTGCAAGATGCAGTATCCCCCACCCCTCCGGGAGGAAAATGCTCCCCAGCATACGCCTTCATTCATGTTATCAATTGCTGCTGAGTACTTAAAAGCCTGGCTGGAAGACCACCTACATCCCAGTTGCCTGTGATGCTCTCTGGGTTGTGCTTCCTGCTTGCTGAACCATAAAGTTTGGAGACAGGTCCTTTATTAGCAGACTTGGACTGCCGTAACACAGGACCGCACACCAGAGGTCTCCAGTAACAGAACTTTCTAGTCTCCCAGCTGGCAGTCTGAAGTAGAAGTGTTGGCTCGGTTGATTTCCTTTGAGGCCTTACGCCTTGATGTGGCTGCAGCTGTCTTCTTTAGGCCTCAGCACGTGTTCTTCCTTCTGTAATGGCTGTGTCCAATGTCCATCTGATAGGACACAAGTCATTAGATTAAGGGACACTCATATGACCGCCCTTTACCTTAACCGCCCCTTTAAAGGCCATATCTCCAAACATGGCCCCATCTGAAGAATAGGGGTTAGGACTTAGTGTGGAGATGTGGAGGGGAATGATTTTACCCGTGAGAAGGCCCTGGATTTGTGGCTTAACAAAGCCTCTTACCACATTTGAGAATAGTACTTCTTGGTATAGAATAAAACTAATGAGATGACTCATTTTACTTGGGACATAACAGAGGTGGCCGTTTCATTTGTGCCTTTTCCTTAAAGAATAAGTGAGACAGGAAGCTATAGCATGGGCATCGAGGAGCCCACGAGAGGAGGGAGCCATCAGATTGTCCCAGTGACCCAGATCTGGGCGACACAGCTTGGCAGGAGCCTCCAAGCCCTTCACATCTGAATGCTGACAGGTCCCTGTCTTCTGTTGACACACCCAGAGCTTTGCACTTTCCACTTAGAAGCTGCTGATATTTTCTTAACAGCCTTTGCTCTTGGGTTAGGAGAGAACCACACCTGGGAATCTGGGATAGCAGAAAAGATCCCTTTTCAAAGACTTCTAGAATTAGTCTCTGGAGTGGTGCCGTCCACAGCCTACTAACCTAAAGGTCAAGTTCAAGTGATGATCAGGACAGACAGACTTTTATCAGAGTGTGCGGTTCTTGGATTTGTTTCTTCACATTAGTCTTAAAAATGGAATGAGTTGGAAATGAATAAAGTCCAGTTTCAGCCACCTACTGTTTTAGATAATTCTAAACCAAAGTTGAGAGACTGTAAAAGTACGTTTGAAAGACCATACTATGTCTGTACTGTGATATGAATATTAGGATTTGTTTTCTGTTCCTAACCAGGTGGTAATGTGCTGCCTCTTTGCTGTTAAAAGTCTGCAGATCGTTTGTTTTGTAGTAGTCATAGAGATCACCCCCTTTCCTTTTTTTTTTTTCTTCTAATGTGTGAGCCACTTTAGTACATGGAAATGAGAGATTACCAATGATCTCCCCTTTTGGATTTTTCCTCAGAAACCTTGAAGTCTTCCGAATCCTAAGGATTATAAAAAGAATAGACTTGAGGCAGGATAGTTGATAGCATATATTTCAATTTATATATGTATGTTTTGGATAATATGTGAATGGTTTAACTATAGCTAATGGCAGGGCCCTATCAAAATTGGCATTTTCGAATAATATTTAATGACATAGCAAATGCTTAAGGAATTAAGCATAAAGAAGACTTCATAATTGTAAATGGTATTATTTTTTGAACTCATGTATATATTTGTGCACAATGCTAGTGGCAGTCAGAGGACAACTTTATGGAGTTGTTTTTCTCCTTTTACCTTTCTATGTGTTCTGGGGATTGAACCTAGTTCACTGTGTTTGTGTATTTAAAGATGTAACCCTCTGAGCCACCTCACTGGCCTCTAAAAAACTGTGTGTGTGTGTGTGTGTGTGTGTGTGTGTGTGTGTACACGCATGCATTGTGTGTGAATTATCCAGATTGGCTTTGCTTGAGATGGTGCTGTCAGCAGCTGTTACATGGTGGTGTGAAATGGTACAGGGAGGGGATTGCCTTTTCCAGTGTACCTATGGAAATCTCTTTTCCATTGACCTGCTTCTTTCTCCATCACACGTGGCCAGTTTTCCTGTATAGATTCCTGCTGTAACCAAGTGCATTGTGTTTTCAAGGGCATTGTAATTCCTATAAGGTTTGGTTTTTGTTTGGAATAAGGAGATGGCTGAAATGGACCAAATAGCTTGTATTGAAGTTGTGAATGAGTTCTGTTGTTCTCCAGCCCAGAGCTGTGGACCAGTTGAGAATGTGTGTTAAGTTCTGTAGTTGTCCAGTCCAGAGCTGTGGACCAGTTGAGAATATGTGTTAAGTTCTGTAGTTGTCCAGCCCAGAGCTGTGGACCAGTTGAGAATGTGTGTTAAGTTCTATAGTTGTCCAGCCCAGAGCTGTGGACCAGTTGAGAGTTCAGTTAGGGCTTGCTATTTTAGTGAACTTCTAGTTTTGGCCGTGAAGGAGCTGCTTTACAAACTTACAAAGTGTTTCTATCGCTACTGTCTCATTGTTTCATGGTCCAGTTAAAAGATGGGCCAAGGGCCTGGCTTCTCTAAGACCTTCCATGAGCTCCATACACTTCCTGTTTCAGAAAGCACAAGGCCATAGTTTTATTCTAGGAAAAAATATAGATTACATCTGAGGTCAAAAATACATCTTTTCTGGAAACTCTTAAATCCAGTACTACTGTTTTCTCCAAGGGTCCAGATCCATGGTATATTTTTTTAGATTTCCTGGCTGCATATCACAGGAGGTTGCTTAGGAGTAAGCTCCAAGGGAAGTGTCTGCCTTCACATCCTGATAGTGCTGCCCTGGGGGGAGGCTGTAGAGCTGTATTTATAGTCACCACTGGACTTGGGTGACCCCAAAGTGTGTATTGTTTGAGGGCAAAGACAGGATTCCTGGCTGGCTTGGATCTCTCTGTGTAAACTAGGCTAGCCTCACACTGACAGAAATCCTCCTGCCTCTGCCTCCCGAGTGCTGCGATTATAGGAGTCTTGTAGCAGGCTTCCTCAGACCACCAAATCATGGAGACTTATTAATTATGAATGTTCAGCCTTAGCTTATGCTCATTTCTAGCTAGCTCTAATAACTTAATTTAACCTGTTTCTCTTCATCTACATTTTGCCTTGGGGCTTTTTACCTTTCTTTCCTTCTGTATGTCCTACTTTCCTGCTTCCTCCTGTCTGTGTGTCTGGCGGCCGCCTGGCTGGCTGGCTCCTGGCATCTCCTTCTCTTTCTCCCTCATTCTCTGTAGATTCCTCCCCCTACTTACTCTTTCTGCCCGGCAGCCCCACCTATCCCTCCTTTGCCTGGCTATTGGCCATTCAGCTTTTTATTAGACCAACCAGGTACCTTAGGCAGGCAAGGTGAAACAGCAACACATCTTTACATAGTTAAACAAATATTCTATTTCACAACAACGTATGCCAACACAGCCGCACACAAGGATGCTTACAACTAAACATTCTGACACAGAGAGTAGGACTCTAAGAACTTGAAGGATTCCTTTGCCAGTTTGGAAGCTATAACTCAAGATCTTTATTTTTCCATAGATCCATTAAAGACCTGGTTGCAAGCAACACTCTGTTTTCTTTACTCTTTGGGCTCCCACACACTTTAATGTTCACCCTTTCCTGATGACTAGTGTCAGTTTCTCTTAGATGTCTGTCATTGGCCAAGCACTAACTACTCACACAGACCCTGTTCTCTTTCCTCAGGTTGCACGCTCTTTTTCTACGAGAGTGACGGCAGGTCTGGGATAGACCACAACAGTGTCCCCAAGCACGCTGTCTGGGTGGAGAACAGCATTGTGCAGGCTGTACCTGAGCACCCCAAGAAGGACTTTGTCTTCTGCCTCAGCAACTCCCTGGGTGACGCCTTCCTCTTTCAGGTTTGTGGGGCACTTTCATTACACAGAGAGCCTTCCTGTCTTGTCCAAGTACTCTGCCCTCCCCTTTAAAACAGTGGTGAGATTTTTCACGATAGAGACAAAAGTGATAAGTGACAAAAGAAATACCTGCAATGAATTGCAGAAACGAGAGACCTCACGCAGAGTTTGAACGTGAGGACCAAGGAAAATTGTGCTTTGGGTTTGAGAAACTTGCCGTGTTTGATGTGAACTGATAGGGTTCTTGGTGTGCCTTCAGTAGCATTATATAGCACTCAGAATAGGATCATGAGTTCCTCAATTTAGGTGTGATTTGAGCTGTCAAAATTTTTATCATAATATGTTCTCTGCTAATATTAATCATAAGGTAAAATAATTACAGCCCAGAAAGGACTGGTTATCCCTAAATAGTTTCTATTTCTCAGCTTACCAGAACTTTCTATCAAGCATTCTTGAAGTCTGACTATTAATTGTTCTACAAAAATACTTCTCAGCTTCAAGGTTAACATTTCCTTTTATGGTGAATCCTTTGAGTTTGCAGGAACTTTCTGTGCTTCTAATGAGGGAGGTTCCTCTCATTTATTCCATTAATGTGATGAAGGCCACAGAGAAAGCTGAATGCACAAAATGCAAGTAGAACATTCAGTGAGCTGTCACAAAATAAATATGCAGTCACCACTCAGGGCAAGATAGGGGAGTTTTAGGCACTCCCTAGCTACCTGACACCCACGTGCACGCATCAGCCTGCTTATCAAATAGAATGAATATGCCTTTTATCATCCAAGCCAACACACTTGTTTATCTGAGAGTCACTTGACTTATCATTTATTTGTTTGCTTATGTATGTATGTATGTATGTATGTATGTATGTATGTATTTATTTTAGAGAAAGGTTTGCAGGTTGGTGAAGGCGAATCATGTGGGTCTGAGTAGTGGCAACTCAGTTTTGCATTTACTTTCTTTGTCTGTGGGACGGGGAGAACGGTGTGGACAGAGGACAACTTGCTGAAGTCAGTTCTCTCCTCCCACCATGTGGGTTGTGGGATCAAACTCAGGTTATCAGAATTTGTGGCAAGTGCCTTTACTTCCAGAGCCATCTGGCCATGAATTCCTGTTGGAAGGACTTGTGTGGTCTTAATTGCTAGTAGAATCTACCCAATAAGCCACATTCTGTCAAATGCTTTTGGTAGCCACATAAGTCCATCCGTATTCATGGAAACCTCTGTCTTGTTATGAGGAGTTTTTTATGCTACTTATGTGGGATAAAGACAAAATGAACCTTTTCAGAGGAAATTACTGTTGTTTGGAACCCATGAAGGCATTTTCTGCCGTCTACTTACTACTTCATTGGTGAGGGATAGTTTTTCTGGGTATAATAGTCTTGCTTGACAGCCTCATGCTATGTATTGGAAAATGTTATCTCACTGCCTCCGTAGCTTCAAAGAGAAGCCCATTGTCATCCTTATAAGTGTGATGAATTTCTGTGATGAATTACTTTTCTTTTGTTTTTGTGTAGCTTATAATGTGATTTGGTATCAGTAATTGAATTTATTCTGCCTGAAATTCATTGTGTTTCTTGTATGTATAGATTTGTGTGTAGCAGCAAGCAGTCTTAACCTCTGAGCCATCTGTCCAAGCCCTTTATATGAGATTCTCTAAAAAAAGAAAATCGATTTCTTGGTTAGTGCTCTCTGTTTATATTACAACTGAGCAAATTCAAAGGATTCACTCTAAAAAGCAATGTTAACTTGGAAGCAAGGAAATGTTTTCTAACTCGATAGTCAAGGGTCTGGGGATGAGTCTCAGTTGGTAGACTATTTGCATAGTGTGCAAGAGGTCCAAGTTCAGGCTCCAGCACTGCCACCCACACTTAAAAAAAAAAGTAAAATGACACAACAGTCAGACTTTAATGTTACTCTCATACTTGCTTCTTTATAAATGGTGTCCTTTATTTTATATATGTCCAGCATAACTGATTTAAAGTCTATCGCTGTTGTGAGAGTGTTTCACATTATGAGTCACTCAGTAGATGATATTTGGATTTATTGATTGGAGTGTTCGCCCCACTTGGGAGGCAGAAGCTTAGATAGGCAGGAGCAGCCGCCAGGTTGACAGTCAGGGAGTAGCAGGGCTGAGCTAACCCATGCTCCTCTTTTCCCACACCCTCCTGTTGTGTGAGTGTACTCCATCTGTTCTACTAGTGTGACCACCGATCCTAAGAAGGGTATGGGCCGCAAGCAGTAAAGTGACCCTCCTTTTCTGCCTTAACAATTAAGCGGTTCCTTGGGAACTTATGTCAGCAGTAGCCTGGGTTGGTTCATTTTGCTTCACCACACACGTCAGTTGATAATCTGATTGATAGGAAGGCAGGCCTGCTGTTGTTTCCCTTACACACACCTCGTGTGAATTCCTGTTGGAAGGACTTGTGTGGTCATAATTGCTAGTAGAATCTACCCAATAAGTCACATTCTGTCAAATGCTTTTGGTAGCCACATAAGTCCGTATTCATGGAAACCTCTGTCTTGTTATGGGGAGTTTTTTATGCTACTTATGTGGGATAAAGACAAAATGAACCTTTTCAGAGGAAATTACTGTTGTTTGGGACCCATGAAGGCATTTTCTGCCGTCTACTTATTGTAATCCACATAACTACAGGGGGGCCGGATTTGAAAGAAACCTGTGTGTGCAGGGGAGAGGTTGAAGCAAGGGAGAGCGGCCGTGATTATGGGAATAATTTGTAGGTTATTTCAGCCCCAGGGCTCAATTCAGTGCACACTGTTTGCAGAGCCCATGTGCCCCTGATTCCACCCCTTTGCCCAGATTCCCGCACGTCCGCCCTGGAAAAGACATTCACGTTACCCACAGAAGTAGAAAAGGGGTTTGTGTGCAGAGTGGGGGCAGGAGTGAGGGAGAATGGAGCAGTTGATACAGAAGGAGTGTTACGGTGTCTGCAGAGTGTGGCTGCAGCTCCTGCTCCTAACTATGTTAATTAGAGCTCTTTCCTCCGGCCCGATGTCAGAGACACCACCAGCCACTCACAAAGTCCAGTTTCCTCCCTGGCTTTTAGTCATCTATTCCTAGAGGATGGCACAGTTCCAGACAACTCAGCCACTCACAGGAAACATCCCAACATGGGTTTCCCTGTACCAAATGCCTAGGGAGCGTAGCTACCCGACAGGACAAGAGAGATGGCCGCTTGATTGAGCAGAGAGTCGTGTGCAGTTGGATGTGTAGAGGAGGAAGAAAAGACGGACGTGAGCAGAAGAGTGCCTTTTCTGGCCATGCTTTTCTCTCCTTTTGAAGACTTTTTACTGGGCTACTTTATGCATATTTTTGAACACTCATAAAAAGAAATAGTACTTCGTGCCTATTAAAAGGAGGCTTGAAAAAAACAGCGTCTGCACCATTCTCTTGAGGCACAGATTAAATGGTTGAGTGTCCAGCAGACAGTCAAGTCTCAGTCACCATCATGAACATTTCGATTTTAGTAAGAAACAGAAAGAAGGAAGTGTTGTGTGCTTTTCCTAACCCTTGTATTATAGACATGGTTGAACATGGCTTCACTGGGAATAAGGAGAGGTTTTCAGTTTTACCAGCCTCTGGGGACCCTACTGCCAGGTGTCTGATGTTAGGAAGGTCACCAAGGTCACAGGCAAATGCCCAGGACTAGAGTAGCAGGCTGGAGGAAATGCAGCAAGTAGACTCTGTGGAAAAGACCGTAGAGAGGATTTAGCATCCCGGGACTTGCACAGACTAAAGTCAGCTTTCCTCCCTCTGGGCATCATATCTGAAATGGCCACTTCTCCTCTTTGGGCTATCTGTCCAAGGCTCTTGAGCCATCCTCCTGTTATTTGTAGATTTTGTCCGGGGCTTATGCCTCCTGTCTTCATGTGGTCAGCCCCATGCACCCTGCACTGAGGTTCTGTCACACCTATTTTCCTCTCCCACAACGTTGTGTCTTTAAATCATACCGTCAACTCCTGAGTTTGTGGTACCTTAAGCCAACTGTTTTCCTGTAAAGACTTCCCCATTTATTTGGTGGACTTTCCCCTAAATCCTAAACCCAAACACAGAACTTTGATTTCTTTTAAATACCTTTGTCTTTGTGGGTTTTGCCCTTGAAGTGAGTTTGTTGATATCATGGTGGACCCTTATGTCACCTCCCTTGGTTATATAGGTAGGACAAGCTACATCTCCGGTCTTTCTTTTCTTTGGCAATTCTTGTGTTGACCTGGTGTGTAGCGAAGTCTGGTTTTCCCAACACTGTGGATCGTATCCCTGCTCTTAGGCTGTGCTGTAGAAAGTTTTCGGTGGTGGCATAGTCAACTTCAACTCCTGCTAGGAAGTGAAAGGGAGAGTGGATGTGTGCAAAAAGGGTTGAGCAGGAGTGTACACTTCAGTTGTGTGACAGCCTGCTCTTGTGTTAAGGAAGCTGGTTTCAGGAGAGCAGGAGTTAGCTCACACAGCAAGGACACTGATGCGGTCAGGAGGGCTCTGCCTCTGACCCAAGTGCCTCCACTAGACACAGTTACTTTGGAGGCCAGTTTTAGCATGAGGTTTTGCAGGGAACCATACATATTTAAGCCACAGCAGGGACACTAAGACCTTCCAGGGGAGCACTTTAAAGTATGGGGCCTCCTGAGGTATAGGGCTGGGGCAGAACCCCACTGCCCCTGATGGAGGGTATGGTGTTACAGAAATTAGTGTCTTGGCATACCCTCCTGTTAATGTGTCAGAAGTTTCCTTGTGTTAAAAGTACAGTACAGACAACTGTCAATCAGTTTTCCATTGCGTAAAAATGACCCAACACAGGCTACTTCTGAAAGAGAAAGGGGGAGGGTTGTTCATGTCTACCCCGAGCTAGTTTCAGTGGTTTGGACTTCTGACACGGGCAGCACACCTCCTTCCCGTCTCCTTTCTTCCCACCTCCCTGCTCCTCTTCCGCTGTAACAGGCACTGACGTTGGTTTCCAGCTTGTGGTCCTCTGGCTTTTCTGTGGATGCCGTAGGTTTAAGGGAAGCCTCCGAGTCTGTGTTCTTGCTTCTCTGCTCTCCGACTTTCCCGCCAGCTCCTTGCATCCTACACCTGGTGATCACGCTCTGCTCCTACTTAATCACAAGACACCTCAGCCTGCCCAGCCATTATCTGCATGTGCTCAGTTACTCTCACAGCCTGGACAGACGCCAGTCCTTCTGTGGAGGGACCTCTGGACAGTTTTTGTAGGCGTTTTCTCAGGGGTCTGTTCTACTTTGCCAGTGATGTGTCCCGTGCTTCGCATTCACGGGGCTGGTATCCATGCACTTCCTCATGTGCAGCCAGCAGCTCTTGCTTCTCTGGTGCCTATCTTCCTGGACTCAACTCCCCGCTTCTATAAAAATGACCCTCAGCTGGAGACAGGAAGAGAGTGAGTGTGTGTGCACAGTTGTCTGACCTCCAGTGCGGGAGCAGAGTCTCCATATTAAATTCCTTTACCGATATTAGACATGTACACTTAATTAATAAAACTCTTAGATATGATGAATACCACCAAGAGGAGCAGACCTTTGAAGTCACACAGGACGCTCATCTAGTCTCTGAAGAGACAGACGCTTCCATTCCTCCCTCTTTTGTTCTTTTAAAATTCAAAATAAAAGTTTAACATTTTGTAGAATGATTCTTGTGTTCTCTCCTCAACTTACTTCAAGTTTTAGTTCCTGGGGCCTGGCATTTGTTCTCCAGGATTTCTCCAGTTTGAAATGAGCCTCCCTTTCTCTCCTGCCTGCCGCTCACGTAAACCATTGATTATCTGAAATCACCGAGGGTCCTCCATGCACCGGGTAATTGAAGCTGGATCTATTTAAATACATAATGAAGCCCCAAGCCTCATCACATCTCTGCACACAGAGGGGCTCTTATGC
>LZPO01034855.1:703284-720294 GCA_001675575.1 Neotoma lepida
ATCTCATTACAGATGGTTGTGAGCCACCATGTGGTTGCTGGGAATTGAACTCAGGACCTCTGGAAGAACAGTCAGTGCTCTTAACCTCTGAGCCACCTTTCCAGCCCTAAAATTTCCATTCTTAGCCACCAAGGAATAATATGCTGGGGTTGGGACGGGGGGTCCTGTTAAAAGAATTTTGTTTGTAAGCCAACCCACTAGTGAGGTAGAAATAGAGATGAGTGTCTCAAGGAAAAAATGATGACAGCACAGCAGCCACCTTGGTGCTACTAAGAATGACTGAACCAGTCATTTCTTCAGTTGAGCTAACGCCTTTGCCTGTACTGGATTCTTCGAGCTTATGGAAGTACCCAGAAAAATCTAGCATCTCCACATTTACAGGTAGTTCCTGCTTGATCTCCTAGTTAAAAACAATAGTCTTTCTATTAATTCCTTGAGAATTTTATATAACCTATTTTGATTCTGTTTCCCCCTCCCCCAGTTCTTTCCAGATCCTCCCCACCTCCCTCCTCACCCATCTCTCTCTCTCTGTCTCTCTCTCTTTCCCCCCTCCTTCTCTTTCTCTTCCTGTCTCTCTCAATATTTATTTATTTAATTGTTTGTTTTTTCAAGACAGGGTTTCTCTGTTTAACTCTGGCTGTCCTCTATAGAACTTGCTCTGTAGACCAGGCTGTCCTCGAACTCACAGAGACCTGCCTGTTTCCGCCTCCTGATTACTGGGAGTAAAGGTGTGCGCCACCACTGCGGGCCTCTGGATCTTTTAACCCAGTTTGTGTTGGTGTGGGGACTCCCTACCCTGGAGCATGGCTGATGCACCAGGGGTCACACCATAAAGCAAACTGACTCCCCGTCTCCCAGCAGCAATGGAATGACAGTAGCTCGTCAGCTAGCAGGGGGGCTTGTGCCTACCTCCCCTCCTCCACATTGGGATTTGATCTGGCTTGAGCTTGTGCAGATCTTCTGAGTTTTTAATGATTTTGCATGTAATAATTTTGCATGAGTTTTTGCCCTGAAACTTTACCACTTTTGCCTTTCGGAGCATCTTTGTTGTAGGTGAATGTTTTGTCTGGATCCTGCCAGGCCCCACGCAGTCCAGCCCACCCAGCAGTCCCGCAGCCACTTATAAATTAATAACTCAAAGGCTTATATTAATTACAACTGCTTGGCCATTAGCTCAGGCATATTACTGACTAGCTCTTATACTTAAATTCAGCTCATTTCTATTAATCTATGTTTTGCCTCGTATTCTGTGGCTTTATCGGTCTACAGGCATGTTGTTCCTTCAGCAGTGGCTGGCGTCTCCTGACTCAGCCTTCCTCTTCCCAGAATTCTCCTTGTTTGTTTATCCCACCTATACTTCCTGCCTGGCTACTGGCCAATCAGCATTTTATTTACCAATCAATCAGAGCAACACATATTCACAGCATACAGAACAATATCTCCATCACTTTGTCTTATACTGCTCCCATGTGGAGGTTACCTGTCCTTTGTGTGTATCACATAGCATCATCTTAGTGCTCTTGTTAAACAAGCTGTTGGTAGTTTGTGGCTGGCTGCCACTCATGGATGCATTCCTGGAGTTCCCTAAGGCAGTATTGATCCTGGTTGCCTTGAACTCTTCCCCAACCCTAGTTTTGATATAGCTGCTGAAAACTGGGATAAGTTCTTTAGAAGTATCATTTAAGCAAGAGAATTTCTTAGATACATTGGGTAACATGCAGCTTCTTTGAGGGTACCACTTTAAGGGTTGGGTGTAGGGATGGCCTGCCTTCTTTTGTGGATTTCTAGAAGGGGTAAGTCAAGGTACTCTGTGTGTGTGTGTGTGTGTGTGTGTGTGTGTGTGTGTGTACCTAGATGTGTATAAGAGACAGGTGTGTGTGTGTGTGTGTGTAGACCTGACCCCTTGCCTCAGAGACACTGTTTCCCTGAACATACACTGTTAGTTTCTGTCATCTTCTAAAAAATGTCTCTTTCTTCCTGCACCCTCCTTGTATAGACCACCAGCCAGACAGAGCTGGAAAACTGGATCACCGCCATCCACTCGGCCTGCGCAGCTGCTGTCGCAAGACACCACCACAAGGAAGACACGCTCCGCCTCCTCAAGTCAGAAATCAAGAAGCTGGAGCAGAAGATTGACATGGATGAGAAGATGAAGAAGATGGGCGAGATGCAGCTGTCCTCGGTCACCGACTCGAAGAAGAAGAAGACCATATTAGACCAGGTGACTACTCCTCTGGGTCCGGGGCTGGCAGATTTGTTAGGTCTTCACTGTTTTTTTTGCTGTCTCAGAATCTTGAAAGATCTTCCCTTACTGTGGCGTCAGCCTGTCACCCAGACTGTTAAACTCTTTGTTGTGACTGTCAGTTTTCCTCACCCTTTGTTCAGAGTTGATTTTTATGAACTAAAGGGAACAATATGACATTGAATGGAAGTCAGAAATCAGAGAGAGGAGCCTTCCAGCGCCTACTAATCCTTGTGATTCTAGGGAAATCTGTGCATTTGAAAAGCTATGATTTTCTTCCCCACCTTATCATGGAGTTAAGCTATGAGGAGAATTCATTCTTGATTCCTCAATACACTTAGATTAGAATCCTAAATTTTACAAAAAGTGTTTTTGAAAGTCCGTACAGCTGTCCCTCACTACCCATTGCAAATTGGTTTCAAGACCCCTGCAGAAACCCAAATCTGGGTATGCCCCAGTCCCTGACATAAAATGGCAGTGTGTGTCCATAACCTACACATGTCCTTTCATGTATTTTAATTCATCCCTAGATCATTTATGATACCGAATGGATATAAACGTTATGTAAATAATTGTGCTTAAGAAATAATGACAAGAAACAAGTTTGTGCACAGTTACTATCGATACAGGGTACACAGGGCCCCTTTGCTCTGTTCTTTATATTATTGGTCACTGTAGTTTTTAAATTCAGGCAAATTCTCATAACAAAAGCCATGTAAGGGAAACAATAGTTGAGCAGCAGTCAATCCATTTGCAGTGGTAGGTGCCCCTTTCTTCATCCTCTTCTAAAAGGAACCCAACTCCTCTTCAGTGTTTGCCCCTCTCTGTCCCTGGATCCTGTCTTGAATGGTCTGTCTCTTTGAGCTGCTCCATACGAATGGAATTGCTTACTGGGAGACCCTTGTGCCTGCCTCCTTCACTTCGCGTAGCTTTTTGGAGTTTGATTTGCATCGGAGCTTGCACATGAGTGCTTCTACCTCTTTGGGGATCATTCCTTGTTCCATTGCACATTTCTTCTTTGACGGGCATGTGAGCCATTTCCAGCTTCTTGGCTGCTTTGAACAGTGCCACCATGAACATGTGTCTTCACGCTGATTTTAATCAAGATTAAAAAGGGAGATGTCACCGATGAATTCTCTCTTGGCTTTCACTTTGTCTTTTCTAAAGATTTAATTGTATGTGTACAGGTGTCACCTGATGTATGTCTGCACATTACGTCCATTCATGGTGCCCACAGAAGTCAGCAGAGGGCATCAGAACCACTAGAAATGAAGTTATAGACAGTCATGAGATACTATGTGGGTGCTGGGAACAGAACTCAGGTCCTCCATAAAAGCAGCCACTGCTCTTGACTGCTCGGCCATCTCTCTAGTCCCATCAGCTTTCACTTTGTGCCACTGCATTATTCTTGAATGTACTCTCTCTCCTGTGATCTTATTCGAGTGCCATGTCAGTAGCCAGAAGATATTTTGCCACTGTGAGTGACAAGGACATGTGTGGACACTAGCTTTGTGTGGAACCCTGTGTCCCAGCACCTGGATCTCCACCACTGACAGTTTACTGCTTCCAACCGTTTCTTTATCACACTCCACTTTTACCAAAGCTTTTGGTTTCTTTGCTTTTGACCTGTAATTGGCCTTACTTTTCCTTTTCTTTTTCTGTTTTTCTTTTTCTTTCTTGTTTTCCTTTTCTTTTTTTGTTTTTCAAGACAGGATTTTTCTGTGTAACAGCTCTGGCTATCCTGAACTCACTTTTGTAGACCAGGCTGGCCTCGAACTCACAGAGATCCACCTGCCTCTGCCTCCCGAGTGCTGGGATTAAAGGCGTGTGCCACTACTGCCTGGAGGCCTTACTTTTCTTAGTAAAAGCCCTCTCTTAGTCGACATGAGAGTTCCTTAGTACTGGAGATCCCTACATTTTAATTCCTTCTGTCTTAGGTTTGTGGTCAGAATTGACATACCAAACATGCTCCCGTACCCCCACAAATACCCCTGTGAAATCTGTGCTAGGAGGGCACCAATAACTAACAATGCACTTTATGTTTATGATGCTGAGTTTATGGTTACAGCTCTTTGCAAAGAAGAAAACATACCCCCTGGGAGACCTAGGGGCCCCTTTGTTTACCCTCAAGAATTGTAATTAGTACCTTAACAATAAATAGGTCTGCAAGGTTCTTGTAGAAAAAGGTGACTAACATTTGTTTTCGCCTTTTCTGACCTTTCTCTCCCTGCTTTTTCACTACTGTAGATCTTTGTTTGGGAGCAGAATCTCGAACAGTTCCAGATGGACCTGTTCCGTTTCCGCTGTTACTTAGCCAGCCTCCAGGGCGGGGAGCTGCCAAACCCCAAAAGGCTACTCGCTTTTGCCAGCCGGCCGACGAAAGTGGCAATGGGCCGCCTTGGGATCTTTTCAGTATCGTCTTTTCATGCCCTGGTGAGTAGAAGCAAATGAATTTTGGAAAAATATTCATCTTTGTGCTTAATCCTGAACAGGACTTGACAGAAGTATCTCAACTGTTTCCTTAGTGTGCGGCCTTGTACAGATTTCCAAACTGTCTTCACTTGGCAGTTCATGCAAAATAGCATTTGAACCTATGTGGAAATGTAATTAAATCTCTCTTGATAGGGTTAAAACTATGGTGCAAAGAAAATGCAAAAGGCACCGTCTCTCCAGCCCCCTCCTACCACCCCAGTATAGCCCCTCTCCATGGTGTTGGGAATGGAACCCGGGACCTCACACATGCTAAACACTCTACCATTGAGCTACATCCCCACCCCATAAAGGTGTTGTCTTGAGATATGTTCCCCGCAGTGTTTGTGGAGAGATGTTATTTTCAGGCAATTTGAGCATTTGAAACCATAAAATTAATAACCTTATGTAAATGGTAAAGGGAGGGCTTTCCCTCATGCATATAGATCTATTCTCTGTCATGTATAGATGTACCCTCCCCCTGATCCCGCACACCATACATTAAACACAGATCTTTGTGGATTGGAGGTCTCACTTGACTTTATCATAGTGTGATGGCTGTAAATAGATGATGTGTAGAGGAAGACCAAATTTCAATGCCATGTAGCTGGACACATACCCTAAGAAGGGAGTTTTTGTCTGCCTCCTGGAGCAGCAGAGTGTGTGGTTGTACTGTGTGTTTACAATCTGTAACCTGAGGACTTGCTAAATTACGGACAGCTTTATGTACTTTGAGCCCATTTCTGCCAAAAGGAGGAAATCAGTGCACAGGCAACATGTTTTAGCCCATCCAGGTCGACACCCTCAGAACTATACCACACCTGTAACACATTTGCTGTGGAATTAGATGTTAAATAAGTGTCAGGGTCCTGAGCTGCCTTGGGAAGTGGTAGCTGAGTGTTGGCCATGCCCTGTACTGAACTCTGAGTTATAATTCAGTCTGGGGCATTTGTGTTCTTTGTAAATAGATCAGCATCAGCATTCAGATAATTAGGGGGAGATTTGCATTTTGAAAGAGGTCTTACTCCAATTTCTAGAGTTTGTTAAAACTGTCTTGTTCTGCTAACTACAGCTCTGCTCCTGACCTGCTTGCCTACCTCTCTATATGGCTGTTACATTTTTGTCTTTCCCTGTAAGTAAGAGCTGGGCAAGTGAGAACTATGTTGTGAACCCAGTTTTTCATTTATGGCATGATAGGTCTGTTGCTTTGAGACCTGAGCACTAGTTTTTAACTTAGCCAAATCTTTATTCCAGAAGGGGAAAATGAGATAAAAGATTTCCCTTCACTCCTGTCAGAATGTCCTAATCAAGAGTGTTTCTTTCTTTCTGTCTATTAACAGGCAGGCTTATCTCAGTGAGACACCACCTGTCTGTCTCTAGCATTCATATCCTTTTCCCCTTTGCTGTCACGTGATAGAATGTGAAGAAATCCAGTTTGCCTCCGACCTCAAACTGGGATGCTTTGATTATTTTCTTATAAGCCATTGAAGCTTATGTCTCTGAAACAGACAAGGAAAAACCATGGAAGCTGCTTGTCTGTAATTGATCTCTGGGCCCCCTAAGTTCCCCTCTCTTAGTGTCTATGATGTGTGCACTCTTCTCACTTGGTGACAGATGAGTTAAATCTGCCCTGTCGAAGAAGAGGTTGAGTTGGNAATTTTTAGGGATTTTTGCTCTGTTATTTGGAAGACCAGTGTTTCATTCCGTAAGTCTGCCTCTCTGTTCCTTTGTTCGTTTTCTCGATAGCTGCTTCAGTAATACAAATCTTGGTGTCCGTGCATCCTNGCCAATCTGTGCAGGAGTGCTTTCATTTTAGACAGAACAAGTTAGGATACTCTACTGGGTATCTGGTTCTGTTTTCTGCATCAGCTCCTACAGAACATCCCAAGCAGAATTTTAATCTGATTTATTGGATACCCCGTCCCCCTACACCCCTCCCCCATCTCTCCCTGTCATTTGACCCTAAGGGTCCCCTCCTCTCAATGGGAGTTGAAATATCCTTCAATTCCTCCTTTGTCTAGGATATTTCTCCCCTCCTTTTCAGTGGGGGTGGATGGAAGAAGAAGGTGCAAGGGTACCAGGGCCAGGGGAGGGCTTTGAGCTACAGTGGGAGTCCTATTCACTAGGAGAGCCCAGTCATGCTGAGTGATTTGCCTTCATTAACGGAAGGGTCCGTGCTGTACTCTTTGAAGAAAGGTTATCATTGTTCTTGTTTGCACAGATGAGCTGACTGATAAAGTAGTCAGGTGCCCACCACAGAGGAGGCATTGTGTGAGCCGATCATTGAGAAACCCAGGAGCTCTTGTCCGGCAGCTCTTCTGCCAGCCTGTTTTCTCTACCCCTTTGGTCATTATTGTCTGGAGTGGGGGCGGGGGGGGTTACCCTTGTGGCCCACAAGGCCTGAGCACTTGAGAATAGCTGCCGGAGTCTTTGACGCAGCCTAAGCCAGTCTCTGGGAGCGTTTGTGTGCACAGGTTTCTCTTCNCTGTGCTCTCTCCTCCCCTGAACTTCGAAACTCGAGAGTTACTTTTTAAGTTATTGCTGCTGCACCATTTAATTTTAAATGATTTATTTACTTATTTGATTGACAAATACGTGCACACCCCTGGCATATGTCAGTATGTCGGTTGCTAGCCTTGTGATGACAGTTCTAAGAGCAAAGAGCACAGAGAGGCTGTCCTACTGGAGCTCACGTTCATGTAGGAGAGACGGGAAGAAGGACACATGCAGTTAGTGGAACATGGTAAGTGTAGACAGTGAGGCATGCTGGGAAGGAAATGAGCAGGCTGACACAAGCCTGCTCTGACAGTCATTCCTCAGCATCCTCAAAGGAGTGACATTAGGACATCTGGGATACCGAAGGGGGTCGTCGAGTGTCTTACATAATGTGCTGTCCTCCCATGCACTTTAAACCAAATCTAGATTACTTGCAGTGCTTAATCAATGCTGATGGTATGCAGATACATATACTATATTGTTTATTGAATAATGATGAGGAAAATGTCTGCANGTGCTCAATACACATGGAACTTTTTTCCTGAATAATTTTGGTCTGACATTGCTAGAATCCATGGATATGGGGTGCTGACTCCTCTTGGCTACCTGTGTGTGGCATGCAGGCAGACAGACACACATTGTACTTACAAGTAGATCTTGCTGTTTGTAAATAGGCTGGGACCAAACNGCTGATCTCATTTGGATTTTTAAAGTTTGACACNATTTCTTCTCTGTTTACACAGTCANGGTAGCATACATGTGTCAGCATGTTCTGATTCAATCATTTCACAAGCTTTGCTCACCTTCAGCTTAGAGAGTAGAGACCAGAACATTTGGCATGTTTTATGATACCTTTTATTTGTGGGTTTCCCCCCGAAGTACCTCAAGAATGAGTGTGGGTTAAAATCTTTCTCATAAAATTTCCCATGGGAGTTTTGCTCCCACCTTTTAATGTCCTAATGTGAGTTTCTTAAGTGCTTAGCCTAGACAAGAAAAGACCTCTCAACTCCCGAGTCCTTCTGTTTTCATCTGAGTCCAAAACCCTTCTCCCTAATGCCCTGGCCGAGAAGCTGTTTTGGCTCCAGTTCTGAGTGCCTGTGGGGGTCCTTGCCTGTCTACTCCCTGGGCTTCTTCTGTGTTGATATCATCAATACTGAAAACTCAGGGAAATAAATGCCTTGTGGNCACCATGCTGAGATCTGGGAGGCCCCCTGTGTTACCAACACCATTTCATCTCCCAGTCTGCTGCCAGTGAGCATCTGTCATGTTGGGAGTTGCCCCTGTGGGAATCTATGACAAGTAGGTTCTAAGACATTCACCTCCAGCAGCAAGGAGCAGGTGGGGAGTTTCATTTCCAGTCTGACTGGCTGAGCCTCTTGCCCTGCCCTTTGGAAAGGAGATATTGTGGGTGGCCTGTTGAGCTCTCCTGACAGAAAAGTCCTGAAGTTCCTGGGACAGACATTGCTTACAACCTGTAGAGTAAAGTTCAAGCCTGCATGCTCTAAGGACTTTTTGGAGTCCTTGGAGATCCCCACTTCTGCCACTGTCACAGTGGCAGCTTCAAATATGGGTATCCTGTTCTGAAATGATTCTCTGGTTGGATGGTGCCTTGGGGGCATCTCAGCAGAATATAGCTTTAAAAAGAAATACATGTGTAATTTCCTTTTCACCTAAACACAACACATGTAAATTATGGAGTAGCTGTATTTACTATGTGTAAACACACACACACACACACACACACACATATACATACGTACACAAACATATATTGAAAGAGGTGTGGAGAGGGGAAGAAAATGCATGTATACATGAGAGAAAACCCCTCCATTCATCAGTACCTTTGTTAGACTTGGATGTAGCTCAGTGGTAGAGTGCTTGTCCAGCGTATATCAGGTCCCAGGTTCAATCCCCAACACAGTGAAATGAGAGAGAAAGTACCTTTGTGCGTCTGGGTGTGTACCCAGTGGTCCAGTCTGGCAAGGCGGTTGGTTCCCTTTCCTTGGTCTTCCATCTTGGAGAAGCCTGATGTTTTAGGCTATGCTGTAGTCCTTCTCATCACTAGGGATGAGCTGCACCAAAGAGAAGAGAAAGCCCCCTNCTTTGAAAACATTTCCTAGAAGCTGTCCCATTAACGGAGATGGTCACAAGCCCATGCTCTGCTATAAGGAAAAGAAGCCAACTTTGACTCTTTGGCCAAGTGCCCAGATACATTAGGAATTTTCTAGTGGGGACCATGGATAGTGGGGCAACGATTACTTGCCCAGCAAAGAGGATGATTTCATATATTCTAAGAGACTGAAGAGCTCCCAACAGACAGAAGAGATGAGTTAGTTTAGATTTAATGTAGAATCATAGGAGCCAGAAATCTGCTGGATTTTACTGACCCTTGGTATCATTTTTAATTAAAATGCAGAAACTGCTCTGTAGCATTTAGAAAGCGTCTCCAGAAGTGTGTGTGGTTCCATGCTTTAGGTACAGTAGGTCAAGCAGACTGGAGGACTGGAGCTAACTCTTAGCAACATGATGTATTTTGTTGCCATTTTATTTATTTTTATTGATTTCAACTACAGTGATTGAGTTTGCCAATTTTCCACTTTGCATCAGTGAAGGTTCCCAGACTCTGCGTGTGTGAGAGTCATAGATTAATGCTGTGAGTACTGGGGTCAGCAGTATGCTAGGGTTTGTTGAAAGGTAGGACTGTGTGGCAGCTCAAGGCACCTATGTCAGTCTTGATAGACCTCTCCTGTAGCTTCTTCTGTCTTGACCAATCCCAGGTGGCAGCTCGCACTGGTGAGATTGGAGTGAGAAGACGTACTCAGGCCATGTCCAGGTCTGCAAGCAAGCGAAGGAGCAGGTTTTCTTCTCTCTGGGGCCTGGACACTACCTCCAAAAAGAAGCAGGGACGCCCAACCATCAACCAGGTAGGTTCCAGAGTCAACACAAAGGACCTACAGATACTGCTTCTGTGTCAGTTGATTTGCACATGTGTGTGTGTGCGCTCGTGTGTGGGTGGGTGTGTGTGTTTCTCTTTATTGACGCTTTAAATCAACTTGATAGGAAGTTAGTTGTGCTAGACACTTTTTAATAAGTAATTTATACCCCAAACATGGAGCTCTGCTATTAATCTGTCACCACCATCCATCTCCCACCTGCACTCTACCCAAACTCTGGTTAATTACAGACCTACTAAAAAAAGTGCAGAATCTGTAGAAGTCCTCAGAAGAGAGCAGCCGCCACAGGAAGCCAAGTGAGCATTAGCTGTACTCTTCTTAAGCCGTCTCAGGTGCTGGATCACAGGCAGCCTCCAGGGAAATGTGTTCATTTCTTTGCCCCTGAGATTTGGAAGATGGCCTTAAATGGGCAGCTCCTCGGTCTAGGGGAACGAGGTCCCAGGAATGTGAGAGTGGCCACCATGGCTTCTTCTGCCCAGGTCCAAGGCTGGCAGAGGATCTCGTGACTAGCGTCATCTAGACTGATGGTGGGTGGAGCCCTGAGTGACCACACCCAGTGGCCCTGCTCTTTGCTTTCTTGCTAAGGCCTCCCTCCTGCTAGTGTTCTAAAAAGCTCCACTCTCCATTATTGTCATCTGTCTCCACTGACACTGAGAAGTGAACAGCCTCAAACTGTTCGTCTAGACTTTAGAAACCACGAGACAGGAGTGATTTTACTCTGTTTGGAGGGAATATTCATTTCATGGGCTCCTGTGGCTGGACAGTTAAGCACTGAACTTTTGAGGGGTTATGACCAGATCGCCCGTTTGACCGACGTGTGATGCCCTTGAACAAAACTGACTCCATCACTGCATTCCTTTAGCATTTACTCTGAGAGCTGCAGCNGCCAACTTCGTAGGGGATGAGGTTTTAGAAGTTAGTCCTGAAGGCTGCTGTCCTAAATTCCCTAGTGGACCAACACACTTACCTTTGAAACACAGCATTTTCTGTCTTGGTGGAACCTGGAAGAGATGAGTTAAGCGTGTGATGAGAGAGTGTGGGGCTGAACAGCCTTGTTTATTTTCTAATCTCAGGGAGGGTAGGAGGTAGAGTTTATTATCGTGGACTTGGCACAGTAGACACTCAATGGTTCTCCATCCTCATCCTCCCTGCAGAAGGAGACCACTAACATCAGCATCTCTCTCTTTCTGTGGGGAGTGCTTCTGCTAGTTGGACTTATGTTCTATCAAAACTGTGGGTTTATANGNCTTTGCCTTTTGAGTTAGACTGTAGCCTACTGGAATGTGTGACTGAATTTCAATAAATGCAAGCAAACTTTTACAATANGTTGTCAAATCATTCTTGTAATTCCTAAAGTAAATTAAAAAAAAAACTTGCTTAGCCATAAATATTGTAATAGAATTCTGATCACTAATTCAGGACTCTAAAATAGACAAAAATTCTGTTTCTATAGCCTCATTTACACAGGATTAAAAAAAATATCACTTTATCCTGGTGGCACATGCTCATTTAATAGCCTACATATAGAATTTTTTTGTGACTGTATTTGGGTATTAATCATTTTCATTTTATCTTTAAGTACACAATTTATCAAACTTCAAAAAATAGGCAGTTTTCTGGCTTTTAAATAAAAAAAACCTTTCTACCTTTTATATAAAACACAAAAGCTATAAATAATTAGTTCTACCGAGGGATGTGACTTTGAAAGGCAGTATAATTATGGGTAAGTAACTGCCTAGGTCTGTGAGGTGACATCTTCTCCATGAATGGGTCTACTTCATTGCATTTGCAAATTTTCTTTTAAACTTAGATGAATTGTCCACATTTTAAAAACAAACCATTTCTGTATGTTTGAACTATTAAAGGTGTGGGAAGTTTGGTCTCTTGGGACCTGATTCTTNNGGCTTTCACCTTAAGTTGTGATATTCTTTGGGATCTGGGAGGGCCTGAATCCTGCTGTGATGTTTTCCCAAAGCCTTGCCCATTTCCTGCTTCTGTCCCATGCTTCATTTGCCCTGTTGCCCAGATTTCTTTTTTTAAGATGGCATTTTTCTATCTGCAGGTGTTTGGAGAGGGAACCGATGCTGTAAAGAAATCATTAGAGGGGATATTTGATGACACTGTTCCAGATGGCAAGGTAAAAATAAACACGTGTTCCTTTTGGAGACGCAGAAACATATTAGCATATTAGCATACACTCAGTATGAAAACCTGATATGATCAGNGTTTTAAAAAATTATGTAATAGGTTACCGTGAGGTGGAAAAATCATTTTCTGTTTAAATCTTGNTGCTAATAAGAACAGTTTCCTGATGACATAACATTTTCCATACTTATCATTTGATGTGTAAGACTCCAACTAGACTATGAGAAGATTTGAGTTCTGAGTTAGCTAATCTTTTTTGTCATTGCTAATTCCTTTTTATGTACAACTTTTATTCCCAAGAGGTGAGATCTTAGTGTCCTCACTCTCTGCCCACACATGCTATTTTGTTCCCATTAGATCCAAAGAAGTGTTCTGATAGTGTGTTCTTCTTCTTCTTCTTTTTTTAATGCATTTACCTCCCAAGTCAAATATTCAATTTGAGATTCACAGATGTGATTCAGCCTTGTGCTTGACTTTACCAGGGGCTTTCAAACTGCTAGGATTGAAACCCCATAAGGATCCTGATCCCCTCACAGCCACTTTTTGTAGCCCCTCTTAAAAAGAACATCCCCCTTTTTTCAAGACCCCAGTTCCACTTTCCCTTAGGGTTGTAGTGTTGACATCACGATGTTGCTATGATTTCCTGGTTCCCATCCCCAGAATCAATGCAACAGAATTCAGCTTTTGGTTGCCATGCAACCAAGTACTATTAGTCAGCGGTGGCTAAACCCAGTGTTCTAGAAGGATCTGATCCTCAGAAACAAGAGTACAGTGTGGAGTTCTTGGTATTGGAGGGAGCAGGAGAAGAGTGGTCACAGGAAAAGACTTCATTTAAACTTCCCTGAAGTGTCATCCTGGGTTTGGAGGTGGTTAGCTTAGGGACTGCACTCCCATGGCACCCTCTTTGAATAATTACTCACGATGAAATTAAATTGCTGTACCTATATGCGAGCCAAGCGTGGTCTTTAATATTTACTTTGTCATAGCTGAAGTTGGCCAGTTTTGCATACATTGTACATTTTAAATGATGTAATGCCCCTTCTTGCACATAGGGTATAGGAATGACAGAACTTTTGAGTTTCCNTNTATATNCGTGTTTTCCATTTTTCTAGGCTAACTTTTTTAAATGCCACTCCCTGGCATTTAGCCTCATCTCAAAGAACAGTTTAGATGCAAATCTAGGGTTGCTCCAGTGCTAAGGGGCAGGTATTTAATGTGGCCTGTGGGAGCAGCCTGGGAAGATTCCAGTTGTGGGTAATGGGGTGTAGGCAAGTGGTTGCTTTTTGGTAATTCTTTCCCTGGGCTCCAACTTCTCTGTGGAGGTAGTAGTGTTCAGAAGCAGGGCTGAGACTTTTCCACAACTGGATTTCTCTTACTGACCCTTCCAAGGCCTTTCCTCATTCCTGAACTCCATTATTTCCATTAATGGAAGTCATTTTACCAGGTCCCAGAGTTTACTGAGAAATTTGTTTCTTCTTATATGTTGCTACTGTTAGCCTTGTTCTTGGGAGTCTGTAGATGCATTTTTACCAACTAGTGGTCTTGTTATAAAACCCTAATAAAGACNTATTACTTGAGCCTGTTTACGTTATGATGACCTAACACATCCTTTCCTTGCTTATTTCACTGGGTTCCTAACATCTCAGCCGTCCACAGGGTACTTTCTACCCTAGCTAGTCCGATTGCTTAGGTTCAGCCCAGTTGCATCTTCCTTTCCCCCACGTCCACTAGTATGCCACTCCCCACCTTAGTCAGTGAGAGTGAGAAGACAGTCATGGCAGTGGCCTAAGGAGCACCNCTGGAGGATCCCTGAAGCGCTTTGAACTTCATCTGGGTTGNGGAGCTGTTCCTCCCAGAGTGGTTCTGGTGGTCCAAGTTGAGCCCAGAGTGATGCTGCCTATCAACACGTGGTCCCAGGGTACTATCTCTATGAACACGATTTCCTTGGGGCCTCATTGTTGCTTTGCTGTGTAAAGTTTACCTGGCAGATATTCTTGCTGATAGAATACTCTGCTCAAGTTTTTGTTTTGTAGTTGTTGTTTGTTTGTTTGTTTTTGTTTTTTGAGACAGGGTTTCTCTGTGTGTAGCCCTGGCTGTCTTGGAACTCACTGTGTAGACCAGGCTGGCCTTGAACTCACAGCCATCCACCTGCCTCTGCCTCCCAAGTGCTGGGATTAAAGGCATGCACTACCATCACCTGGCTGCTCAAAATTTAAAATATCTTTGTGGAAGAAACAGTGGACTGAACCAAAAGAATGATTTGTTTTTTGCCTTCTTCTGAATTTTGCTTCTTATCCGTACCACGCCCACATAATGGCAATAGGCCAGGTGGGGAAGGGTGCCCCGCGTCCAGAGTCAAAGGATGCCAGCTCCTCCCCTCATAAAGCTCCTTTCTCAATAGTTCCTGTCCCTCCCAGAGCCCCCTCCCAGCACTGCTACGCCTCCCCACTGCTGTTTCTCTGGGTATAGACATCTGGGGTCTAGCATTGTTATGTAAGGACTGCTGCAACCCTGTTTACTGTATTTCTTACCACAGAGGGACAAGGAAGTGGTCTTACCCAGTGTCCACCAGCACAATCCTGATTGTGACATCTGGGTCCATGAATATTTCACTCCATCCTGGTTCTGTCTGCCCAATGATCAGCCAGCCTTGACGGTTGTGCGGCCTGGGGACACTGCCAGGGANACCTTGGAGCTCATTTGCAAGGTATGTAGCTGTTCAGGTTGTCTTCCAGGGAAGAGCAGAATTGGGTGGAGGCCTCTTCTCCAGTACCCCTGTGCACAGTCCAAGGGAGGNGGTGATGGGTATGCCTGGCACNTGCAGGCAGCCCTGCATTCCTTTGTGACAGTGTGCACCACGTGTAAGCAGTGTCTGTGAGGAGCAGGAAGCTCTCTGGGAGTGTTTTGTCTCCACGTACACATTTNGTAGGTTTGTAATGAGTATACCACTTCTACCCACACACAGTGTAGAAAACCTGAGATGAAGATAGAATACAAAACTAACCACTGTGGACATTTTGCTGTTTGCCTCTCTGTTTTATTTTGTTGNTGTTTTTTGTTTTTGTGTTTCCCCACCACCACCACCCCTACCCTCACCCCCGCACACACATACAGAAATGTATTTAATGGTGTCATACTATGGGTGCCATTTTGCAACCTATATTTGAATAGTAGATGCACCGGTGACTTCTTTATGTTAGAGAAAATCTAAAGTGAGTATAAGTTTGACATGATGGGAAATTCCTTTCTGTGAACATGGAATTAGCCTGTATTTTTTAACTAGAAAGTGATTGATTTCATTCTACTTTTGCCTTATGATGTGGAAATGTCTTGTTTCAAGGTGAGATTTTTTTCATAGCTGAGTGCCCTTGAGTGACAGCAGGAAGAAGGAAGTCACTCATGCACACTGGTTTTCACTTTTCCATAAGTAATGGAAAAATCAGTGGTCTGAGTTGTTCACATCAGGTCTGAAAAGGAGACGTCACTTTCCTGGTTTGCAGGTAGAGAAAGTGAGGTTCGGAAAGCCTTAGATACTTTTCCTCCCATCGCTGTCACAGGAGAGGAAAGTCAGCAAAGTGAGCAAAGGAGAGACTGAGCCCGGTTCCTCCTGGCTGCTCCTAACCTGGGTGTGTCAAGTTGTAGCAGGTGGACCCTCACAGAAACTCTCAGAACCTCAGTCTGCAGGAAGGACAGTCCATAGAGCTCAGAAGAACCTAGAATATATTCTTAGGGAGTCAGATGATACTCCATGAGGCTCCAAAAGTGGAAATCTTTTGTACTCTAATTTTATTCTGGAACCATTTGGATGGATAAAAATGACATTTTAAAAGCCCTGTTCTTTCAACATATGATTTGTAAATATTGACTAATTTTACTCCCTCAATAAGTATGTTGTAATTACACTATCAGAAATNTATGCATGCTTTTTAAAAAAATTACTAATGCCTTAAAAATATGTCTTTTCATATGAATGGGGGGAAATGAAGTAATCCAGCTCAAATCTGACTTTCAAATAGCCTTATGTGGAGAAAAGTAGACCAANCTATTGTTTCAGGACAAAGCTAACCTTGGCCCCCATATAGGCATTAAAAAGAAATGCTTGCCCCTGACACACCTCGATTATTTCCTGATCATGAGTTCTAGGTTTTAAACATAATGGCCTCTCTGTTCATAACTTTTCATTTTAATTACTTGTCAAAGTTGGTCTGTTGGGAATTTCTGCCTTCTTTTATTTATAGCTAAGCACAGTTCTTTGGAGAACCGTTAATATTCTGCAGAGCTGTGGGGGTTGTTCTCAGTTGGAGCTGTTGGAAGTAGAACTCTGGCCTTTTTGCATGAGCCAAATCCTGGAAGGTGTTTCCAGGGAGTAGCATGGCCATGGAGTATCCTTAAGGAATTGAAAATTAAGCCATAGATTCATGGTAACCATGTTTTTGTGAGAAATTAATCTGTGGGAGGTACAATGAGTTGGTTGGACCAGTTTTAGGTTCTTTGTAGGCATTTAGCCTTTCTAGAAACTAGGAGACTAACAGGNATGTTGTCTCTGCCATATAGAGACCATCACTAAATAATGCTGTTGTGCTGTTCCTTTATTTCTTGGTTACTCGCTGAGTTTCTGTGGGTATACTCAAGGTACAAGTCCCTTCCTGTGACAGTAATGGATCATCCTGCCCAAGGTTCCCTGGGTTGCCGTTTCCCTCCAAA